>LR751558.1:44124-113395 GCA_902729485.2 Mus minutoides | reverse complement strand
CAGAAACTATAAAAAGATTCATTTACATTCACCACTAGTAAAATAATTATTTATAACGTACATCTCTGCATCTGCTTACTGTACTCAGACATGTTATCTGGTCTTATTGATCGTAGAAACTTGATATACTCATCGCTGTGGTATTTAGTCATTTCTTCAGCAGTGGCTTTATGAGGCCTCTGAAAAGAAAAACACCAGGATGTTGGAAGTATCAGTTGTTAAATGAGAACTATCAAATGATTTGTATAAGTTTCCACGATCAGTCTCTCTAAATGAACCAGATCCACCTGAGTAGAAAGTCACAATGCCAATCCAATTTCATACATTTGTCTCCCAGGCAGCAGGAAGCCCCTCTCCAAGCTAATGCTACTCCTATTTGTCCAGACTCTTTCCCATCACACCCTCGCTGATCTCAACCCACTGACTTTCATCAAAGGTTTCTAAGAACATCAGCTTGAGATCTTCCTTAGCCTTCTTTTATTCTAATTTTTGTTCTAAAGAGCTCAGTTTCATTTACGACAGACAGACTTCTTCCACAAGTCTTCCCATTTCTCTAAAATATCTGTATCATAAAGAAATGCTTCCTATAGCACTGTCTAACTCTCTTCTCCTGGAGGACTTACTTAAGCCTGGTCCTACCCTGCACTTTTTATGTACACTCCTGCCCGTGTTACTAAGACTTTTTAAGTGGCTGTGTATCTTACACCATTTTTTACTTACCTTGCTATCATTGGCAGCATTTCATATGTATGTTAACCAAATAAATATTTATGATTAATTTTCTACCAAACTCTTGCAATAATTCTCTTTTATTTCTTTTTAAAATTACACTGTGTTTACTTATTATTGGAGGTGTGTCCTTATGCCCACATGGAATTATTAGACAACTTGGGGGAATTAGGTCTCTCCTTCTACTGCGAGAGTTCTGGGGAAGGAACACAGGCCATCCAGTTGGTGGCCAGTACCTCTACCTATTAAGTTATCTCACCAACCCCAGGGCAATTGTTTCTAGCAGCACAGGCAACTTAACAGTATTGTCACAAAAATATTTGGTGTTTGAAATGATGAGAGGAAAGAGACGACTACTCCAATTCCTTAAGCTTTCTCTGAGGAACACTACCTCAAGACTTGTCAGTGTTTGTTCAGACATTTTTGTCTGAACATCTCCCACAGCAGCATAAGAAGAGCATTCATGTACCAGTTTAAAAACACAGTGCCAACTAGTACTTACATATATTTCCATTTTTCGGTATAAACCATAATTTAGCAGCAAGTTATGAGTCATCCGGATTCTATGAGGCTTCATGGGATGACCCTGGCCATAATAATAATTTCCAATATCACCTAAACGAGAAAAGATGCTTATTAAATACCACCACTGACATGTGTCCAACATCAAAAACATTTATATTTAAATAAGAGTTGTTAAAAATTATTTTTGTGAGCCGGGCGTGGTGGCGCACGCCTTTAATCCCAGCACTTTAATCCCACCATGATAATGAGCTAAACCTCTGAAACTAAGCCAGCTCTGAGTAAATGTCTGCATTTGTAAGAGTTGCCTAGGTCATGGTGTCTGTTCACAGCAGTAAAACCCAAACTAAGACAGATGCCAATGTCATAAAACAACATACAAAATAATGCCAAAATCTGATTTTCAACCACAAAATACTTTTAGACAATAAGAAAGCTTGTCAACAAGCTTAGAAAACTTATGTATTACTTTTTCTAAGGTGAGGGACACTATCTACTTTTATGTGCCTGAGAGTTTGCCTACATGTACATAGGCAGCCTGCATTGACACCTGGTGCCTGTGGTGGTCACAATGTGTCAGATCCCCTGGAAATGGAGTTACAGATGGCTACCTGCTAGGAACACAATCCTGGGTCGGTCCTTAGTAGGAGCGGCCAGTGCTCTTAACTGCTGAGCAATTTCTCCAGCCCTATAAGGAATACTTTTACAATGGCCTTATCAAGCAAGAAATGAGAAATTACTACTAATATAGTTTAAAATAAAATATTCATAATTTGTTAGGACAGTTGACCTGACTTTAACAGCCTGTAGATCTTACTGTTTCAAAACAGGTTTATACAACAAAAGACAGCTCCCAAACCTCATATATCTGCCCTTATAAGGACAAAGCTTAAGCAGGGTATGGTAGTGCACACCTTTAATCTAACATTTGGGGAAACAGAAGCAGAGGAGTCTCTGTGAGATCAAGGCAAGTCTTATCTACCTGCAAACAGGAATCTAGGCTGGCCAGACAACCAGTTCTTAAAAACAAACATCCCCATTTCAAACTCTCTTCTCATGAGACCTTTTCACTTGTACAGGGGCAATCAAAAATCCAGAAAGTTTCATACTATCTATCTACTTGACAATAATCCAGGAAACATTTGCCACACACCCCCCCCCACCCCTTGAGACAAAATTCTAGTTATGTATCCCAGGCAGGCATTGAATTCATGATCCTACTGAGAGACCACTGGCTTTTGCCACCAGACCCAGCTGAACATTCAGGTTTATAAAACCTGTCTTTAAACAGTACAAATCTGTTGGTATAGTACCTCCGATTTATTTAGTTTAATTTTCAACAAAATGATTTACAGATTCAGGAGCACTCAGATGCTAACTAGTTTTTCAAAGGTAAATGAAATCTTCAGAGCCAGAAAACAATACATTTTGTTGACCTATGTAGAAATTTTCTTTATTATATTCTTTATTATTTAACTTTAAATTTAAATATATTTTGATCCTATTTTCCCCTCCCCTAATCATTCCAGATGTTCTTTCTATGCAGCCAACTTTAAGTTATAGTGTTTGAGAAGAGAAGTAACAGCAAGAACATTTACCTAGTACTCAGCATCAGCTTTTATGTCCCAACTCTAGGATGTGCCACAACTTTATAACTGCCGAGAAGCATGTAAAATAATGTAGCCAAAATTATACAACTAGCAGACAGAAGCTACATTCAGATTTAGGAAGAAAGACCACAGGCAGTAAATACTCTTTTGTATTGTCACTGGCAGAGCAATGGCAGAGTCGTAACAAAGTAACAGCAGGACAATGGCTAATGAGGAAATAATTTCCTATAAATGCTTTTGCTCAGCATTGTCTTTGTTCATTTAAGGAATATGAACAAAATGGATGGCTTACCTAATTTATGAAGGTAGTTACCTTGTAACTATGAGAATCTTAACTTTATATTAATATGTATAGCTTTCAACAAACTTCTGTCATAATTTTGAGGCCTTATTCTCAGTAATAATATTAATTTAGCCTAAAAGACACATATTCACGAGGGCAGCTGAGCCACACATGATGAATTTTTCAGAATCCCTCCAAAGGCTTGGGATATACAGTGGTGGACCATTTCTCTAGCATGTACAGGCCTTTGGTTTAATTCCTCTGCACAAAAGGGGAGAGATGGGAATGCAGAGGGGAAGAAGGAAGGGGAAGGAGAGGAAATGTAAGGGGCATGAAGTGAACAAGGAACGAGGAAGGTAGAGGAGAATGACTTATGGATCAAGTGCAATCGTGCCATTGCCCTACTGTACCTATAGTACACATAAGTCCGTGTATAAACAGCCACATGCTCCCTCCAGGAGCCATTATCCAAAATAAAAGATACTAGGCATGAGAAGCCATCTTTGGAGCTGCTGGTCAGGACTGTCCGAGAGACTCCCAAAACCTTATAAGCTATTGCCTTTGGTTGCCCCCTAGAGGTAACTGCATATTGCTGAAGACATGCACTTGAGATGCAGGGCCCAAGAAGCCCCTGAGCTGGACAGAACTGAGAGCCTAATCCTTCTTGAGGACTACCCTTCCTTCATGTTATAAAAAGGAGTCATGCAAGGTTCCAGAGGAGGGAAGCAACCAATAGTCCTATCCAGTTATGACACCTATGAACCACAGTAACAACCATCATGGCACCATAAATGTGGAGTAGTGGCACACAGATCTTTACGGTAACTAACAGCTTTCTAATTAGATTTAAGATCCATTCAGCAAGAGGGAAATCATGCCTAGTTCTGGAGACCTTGCCAATTTAAGACTACTGAAGTCATCGATTTTTGAATAGAATATACCATTACTATTTTACAAAGCCAGCATCATCCGATCTATATTCTACATATTTGTCCGTCGAAACACCAGAGAGTGTAGTCCTCACCCCTAAAAAGGAAAACTTCTCCTTGTAGCAGAGACCATTACAGAAAACCACAATCAATTGAAATGGGGAGTTTTATAGGCCAGTACCAAGTGACCCATCTACAATACAGCCCCTGCACCTCAGGGTCAGAGGTCATTGAGGAAGAGGGAGAAGGGCTTAAAGAGCTTGAAGAACAGGGAGTTTACTGTAATGTAAGACTGTCAGAGAGACATGTCAGAAGCGACTTCCACAAAGTCTCACCAACATGACCTGGACAAGGTCATCAACAGACACATTAGTGAAGATCAGGAGGCCTCGAGCCTAGACAAAGAACTACAGACCACTAAGGAATGAGGCTAGGAGAAAGGCTCTTCTCCAGGGAATGACCAACCCATGGGCTATCCAATAACAGATAGTCAGATCGAAACACAAACAAGTAGCACTATATACACTGAACAGGTTGCATTTATTTATGTATTTAGGAGTGCATATATGTATCAACAGTTAGAGAAATCTGAGGATATGGATTTGAAAGAGAGCAGGTGGAAGGCTACACAGAAGGGGTGGGAGGAAGTAAAGGAAGGAAGAAAATGGTGTGATCATATTATAATTACAAAAACAGAAACCATTTTGTGGGCAAAGCACCTTTAAAACCAGCAGTCTAGTGGCAGTGGGTAGGTGATTCTGGGAGGAGGAGAGGGAAGAAGAATAATTTCTAATGTTTCCTGTTCGGTATTATTTTATACATGGCTACTTTGAAGTCATCTACTTCTTACTAAAAAACATTCTGCCTTTTTCTTTTTTAAGAAAATGTTTTCCAAACTGATTCTTAAATTTTATTTAATGAACATGGTGTTTGCCACACATACGTCTGTGTCTGGTGGCCATGGAGGGCAGGAGATAGCATCAGATCCCCTGTGGCTATAGTGACTGACCCTGTGAACAACTCCGTGGGTGCTGGAAATCCAACCCAGGTCCTCTGAAAGAGCAGCCAGGGTTTTAAACTGCTAAGCCATCCAGCCCTGTTGTTAAAATATTTAATCCCAATCTGGCATTTCTACCCTGGCTTTGACCATTTAGTTTCCAGATAAAAGATACACACAACCTCTATATTTACAATAGGCCTTAAAGAGCATAGGAACTGGGCACATATCTACCCTGTATGTTATTAGAATCTATCTTCCTATTGATACCCCTGAGTCATTACTGATTATATTTCATCTGAGCTCCTCCTAATGCCAATTGGCCAGCCCTCAGAGTCATGTGTTCACGGCTCAAGTCCATGGCAGCTTCTCTTCCATCCTTCATCATTTTCCCTTTTGGTTCTATTCTGAACCCAAGCCCAAGAATCCTAAGCCCCACATACAGCTCTGCTCAGTTATTGGCTGTAGGTATCTTTATTTACCAGTCAGAACTAACTTAAAGGCCAGCCCCCCCCCCCCTGTTCCTCGGGTCTGTGCAGACTCCAGGTCTTGAGCCTACACTTAGTATTGGAATACACAGCGAGATCAAACCTCAACACCGCCCTCCTTCTTTCCTTAATTTCATGAACCCAGAGTCAGTTACATAATTTGGGAATTAAAAAAGTGATCCCAGTTTTTGTTCAAATACTTAGTTTTACCAATTAAGAATATCCAGAAAAGCTTGACTCAAGATAAAAATATATAATGTACTAAAACTGGGACAACATTGTGTAATCAAAGGTATTTCTGAAGCAAAAAATGTGTTAATTATCACAGTTAGTGGAATAAAGTCAATAAATTGTAATTGCATTAATTGAGGATACGCTTTTGATTCTGAGTGAACAAAACTTCAGATCATTGTATATTTCAGGACTGTGAAATGTACTTTCACCCTGTACATAGATAAGCTGCCAAAAGTAGTGGAGGGGTGGGAAACAAGAATAAAAAGACTACTGTGCAATTTCTGTCTGCCACACATTAGCCCTGTAAAGGTTTTAACACCGTTAGACCCTCCTCCTTGAAACTCCTTGTGGAGTCTGGATCTCCACAGTTCTGTTCTCCTCCACTGTGTTCCTTCCCTAAGCCCACTTCCTCCAAACCTTTTAAATCTCAGCTTTTCCTCACTTTCCTCATAAGTCAAGAGCTTGTTACTGGCCAAGCAGTACACCAGGAGTGATGGCTTCATCCTATGCCTTCTCAGGAACAATTCCTGGAGTCTGTGTCTCTCCATACCATCACCTTCAACAAACACCTCAGTATTTACCACTTACCAGCCAAGAAATACTACTTCTCCCTGGGTTTCAGGTAATTTTTAGAAGTATTTTCATTTGATCTAAATAAAGATCTCAAATTCATAATAGCCAACATAGAGCCCTTGATCCATACAATCTCAATGGACAGTCTGAGGTCCATCTCATGCCCAGTCCAGAAATCACCACTCCCAGCCCTAATCCCTCGTCAAAGCCTCCAACAAGTAGTTTTGATGTATTTTTTTCTTGGTTTATAAACCACTCTTAAATGTACCCAATTCTATCTAAAGACAACCATCTCATTTCACTTTAAATAGACAAATATGTATTTAACACTTTCCTCTAGCCTACATTCTACTTCTCACCAATTCTCTTAGAGACTAGCCTCTGAAAGACCCACAATGTGAGGACTCCCCTACATTCTAACTCAGGATAGGCGATACACCAAATCACTCAAGAGAAACGGTCTTGATGCAAACTGCAAGAGGTTTATTCGGGAAAGACCAGTGCACTGGGGACGACTCGTATTCCACGCAGGGCTAGAGGAGTTGACCACGAGCTCAAGGGGTAAGGGGTTTATAAAGGGACAAAACCCGCAAACACCTGGCATCCTGGAACAATGGGGCAAGTTCTCTATTTTGGACACAGGTCTAGGGGCTTAAATAATTTTTCATTCTCTCTCAGGATCTTTTACCTCCACGTAAAAAGCTCCAAGACACTCCCTCTAAGAGTCAAAATCTCTTTCAACCAAGCTTGCTGTGCCTGGCCCCTTGGGGCTCAGCCCAGCATCCCTATCTCTGGGTTGCCCTTCTTTTGGGTATGACACATTCCAAGGACTTGGCCTTTGTTGTTTCACAGGGAGGACTGTTTTAAGACTGGTGCCTAGTCTTCCTTAAGGTGCTTGTTTTATTACTCCATCAAGGGTTCCCTCTCTTACTCTGTTACAAACACCCATTTCCTTCTTAAGCAATCTTTGTCTATATGGGAAACAGCAGGGACTTAAAACAATCTTATGTTCCTGAACCCCAAACTGACTTCATGTACAAGTATAAACCATGAAACCAGAGTGAGACCGACTAAGCAGCGGCGAGAAGAACTTCAATGTGATGGTGTTAGGGTGCTGCTTCTGTACACTGTGTGAAGACGTGTCTCTATCCTTCCCCAACTGCCTGATTAAAATAAAAAGCCTATGGCTTACAGCAAAAGGCAGGAGAGTAAGGTGGGATATCTGGAAGAGAGAGTAACTCAGAGAGAATTAGGGTAGAGTATTCCCTATTCAGACTCGGAGGGTCAGCTGTAGGAAACTGAGAAATATAAATGAGATAATTGAGTGATGAGCTAGCTGGGAGCAGGCCTAGCTTAAGGCCTAGACATTCATTAATAAATAGAAATAGGGGCTGGTGAGATGGCTCAGCAGGTAAGAGCACCCGACTGCTCTTCCGAAGGTGATAAGTTCAAATCCCAGCATCCACATGGTGGCTCACAACCATCTGTAACGAGATCTGGCGCCCTCTTCTGGAGTGTCTGAAGACAGCTACAGTGTACTTACATATAATAAATAAAATAAATCTTAAAAATAAATAAATAAATAAATAAATAAATAGAAATAAATCTCCATGTCATTATCCAGAGCAATGGTGGCCTTAGAAAAGCCCAAACCGTTACTTAATGACTTCACATTTCATTTTGCTAATGTAAGAAATTTTGCTTTTGTTCACCATCCCCAAATGTTTTAAGAATTTGTTAACATTTAATTTTACTAAGAAGGGACAGAAGAACAAAACTCTGCAAAAGAAAAAAAAAAAACTTTATATTCTAGGTACGAATCTTTCTTAGACATTAAAACAGAAACCCATGTGGGGAAAGAAAACCCAATGTGGAGAATATAAAGTGTTCACCTGTTTTCGTCTATAAGAGGCAGAAGCCTAACCATCCTCCTGCCTGTAATTATATAACACTTAGTGGGAATGGACGGGCTGGAGAGTAGGTTAAGAGCATTTATTGCTCTCCCAGAAGACCCAAGTTTGGTTTCCAGCATCTACATGGTAGCTCACAACCACTCCTAAACATCAAGAGCACCAGGCATACACAAGATGCACATACATTTTAAATAAAAGTAAAATAAATCTGACAACCGATGGCCGCTCTGTAGAACTCTTGTATCTGTTAAGAAAGTTAGGAGTACACTGGGAAATATGATTATGGTAATTGTTATAGTTTACATTTGTGTTGCCACATGCTTTCCTCTGGACTATGTCTCCGAACATTTTGATTATGATTATCTCTATCAGAGAAAATAAAGAATAAAGCAATTGGTGTTTAATTATATAAATTATGCATACATTCAATTCTGTTATACACTATACATTAGAAGGCACCACATGATTGGTCCCAAGCTTCACTCTAAACAAGGCAAAGTTTATATTTCTAGATAAAGTATTAAAAACATGAGCATTGCAATTAGAACTAAATGTGGTTCCATCTGCTCAATTACACTTAAGTAGAGAAAAAAGGGAAAAGAAAGGATCTTAGTGTAGACACATAATTAGCTTTATATCATTTGCTGATCTTTATCTTTTAGCATAATAAGAGAGTAGCCAAGTTCTGAAATGTGTTTCTGGGAATTATGATGACCAGTCAATAGTCATAGTCCACTAAGAACAACTCTGATTTCTCTTCTGAGGTTTAGGGATAGTTCATATGCTCCTATCCAAAAGTTCACAGATAGTGGCACAGAGATCTTACAAGTACAATTCTGAAGACTGCAGCACACACGGAGAAAACCATATTCAATCTCCAGAAGTATTCTTCACTAAGCACAGAGTCAGCAGGAAAACACTCACATGAGTCGTCAGGAGGCTCTCTGGGTGCCCATTGCCCCTGTTAAACTCCTCCTTTCCTGATCTCTTCCTCTACAAAGCAAGTTAAAAGCACTAACTTAAGACTAGAATACTATTCGAGCCCTAATCCTACTGGCACGGTCTTCCACCAACCCAACCTTTCTTTTTGTTGTTTTTTTTGTTTTGTTTTTTTGTTTTTCGAGACAGGGTTTCTCTGTATAGCCCTGTCTGTCCTGGAGCTCACTCTGTAGACCAGGCTGGCCTTGAACTCAGAAATCCGCCTGCCTCTGCCTCCCAATGGCTGGGATTAAAGGCGTGCGCCACCACGTCTGGCTCCAACACAACCTTTCATGTGTACAAAAGTCATGTGCTTTCTTGGTACGAATGTCACTTTACTTGCACCTTTTGTGTAGAATTTAATAAAGACAATTAAAGATTGCTGCTACCTTTCTTTATAAACTAACAAGGAGAGGGTTTCTGTAATCAAGTCAGACATGTAGGGAATTCTCTGTAGTCTAGCATGCTATGACATGTTAATTAGCTTCACTATGATACCAATTTATATATCTTCAATTTTTGTTAGCTTCCCCCAAATGCAAATATTCAAAATGAAAATAAGTCCATTCTAAAACAAGTCAAGTAAGAACCACAGATAGATAACCCAGCAGATTTCCACCGTCAATTATACAGTTGGTCACTCACAAGTAGGTAAAGCAGTTGCATGGCCATAAGTCAAAAATCACATGACTGAAAAATACCTCCCTCCACACCTCATCTCCATGACCAATGTCTATCCCACCCCTTAGCAAAGGCTCATCCCTATGCATGAAGCCAGGAAGGAGCTGTTCAAGACAGAGAATACTCTCTGGTTCTCCATCAGGCCTGGTGAAAGTTAATGTGACTTAGAGTTCATAACTAATGATAGAAGCTGACAGTTGAAGAGATTGAGCTGTTCCCCAACAGGTCAACCTTTCTCTTGACTCTAACAAGAGCAAGCCTTTACTTTTAGAAAGGCTGTAATTTCCAATGGATCAAAGAATGCAGGTCAAGGCTTTGCTATGACCTCCAATGTCATAATGTAACTCATGTTTAAACCAACATGCTCTTCCATCTCTGCTCTCCATGATGGTGTAACTTCAAATAAACATGCAATACACATGAGGTCCTCTCAAACTTCCAATTAAGCCAGGCCATGGTGGCACATGACTTTAATCCCAGGATTTGGGAGGCAGAGGCAGGTGGCATCAGGAGGCTCTCTCATGATAGAGATGAGTTAGACCCAGCCTGGTCTACACAGTGAGTTTCAGGACAGCTAGGTCAACGTAGAGCCTGTCTCAAAAAAACAAAAACAGCCATTTAAAAAGCCTTTTCCATTTTGGCCTAGCTTTCTGTAAGGTTTTTGATTTTCCAGCCAATGACAGGTAGCTATTTTCAAGTTAAAGTCGGTTTCATTCAGCCTAGTTCTCTAATCTACCTCTCCAAGACATTATGACTTCAACACAACTACAGAAAATGCTCCCAATTTCGTATTGCTTTGTAGAGATCAAGCGTTCAATCAATGAGCTTCACTAGTTCTGTCAAATTTCCTTATTACTTCTCACAATAGTACCCATTAATGTCTTGGGTGAAATCTGTATAGGCAGGGCACTATTCCATTTGGTGTAACTGAACCCAGAGACTATTACTGGTCATACTCCAAATTAGAAAATCCTTACAGTCACCTTGTACCGTTCACTGCATTGTGAATATTTAGTCCACTTCTCAAAGTTTCCTGCAGCAAGGTCTCCACCACAGTAGAACCGAGTTCCTAAGCAAGATGCCCGTGCTCTTTCCTAACCCCCCAGAGCAGGGTATTATAGCAGATCGAACAAAGAGCCAACAAAGAAGTGGGAGGTAATAACCTCCCATAGAGACATGCCAGGACCCATCAAACAAGAATAACTGCACGCTTCCTCTCTCCTACCACTTCCCCACAGACCTACCTACTTCCAACTCAAAACCCCTTAATTGTCACCGAGGAAGTGCGGCCCTTTCATTTGAACCCTGAGAAAGTGGAGCTCGAAGAACACGACGAACAAAGGCAAGGGATGGAGTCCACGCAAAACACCAGCGAGACAGCGCCGCTCTGCGAACTTGGCCGCCGGCCAGCAGTAACTCCTCCGCAGCCCCACCTGGGTGCCGGGGTCCAGGGTGAGGCTGGAAACGCAGCGTGGACAGACCGGGGGCGAGAAGGGGGGGGACCGGGAGAGCGGGGGAGGGGACAGGGATGTGGGGCGGAGCTCCCAGGACGCCAGCTTTGTGCAGTCAGGCCCAGGGTGCCGACTGGGGTTCCTCGGAGACCGGTCCGAGGCAGCGAACCCCAAACCTGCGTGTGCCCGAGAGGAGGACCCGAGAGGAGCGAAGGCGGGCGTCCCCGAGACGTCACCGCTGGGTAGGCCGGGTCGGTGTCCCCCGCGGGCTGCCACCCCCGTCACCCCGCCGCGCCCTCCCCGCATCCCGGCTGCAGGCTCCTCGGCCACTCACCATCATAGTAGTAGCACACTTTCTTCTTGCCGCCTCCTTGACTGTACGCCATGGGCTCAGGCCGCCGCCTCCCGGCTGCGGCTCCTCCTCCGGCTGCTCCCGCCCGCCGCGACCCGGCGGCCAGACAAGAGGGCTGAGGGGGACGGCCGGCGCGGCAGCCCTCAGAGCAAGGGCAGCCCGGAGCGAGACGGCGGCGTGTGCCGGGAGGACCGTAGGGTGCAGAGCGAGGTGGGCAGGGGCGCCGACGCGCGACACTCGGCAGGGGTAGGCCTCCGGGCGGCGGGGCTGCGAGGCGGGAGCGACCACTGCGGCTGCGCGGAGGGGGCAGCCCAGCTACGGTCGGGAGAAGCGACCGGGCCGGAGTGGACGCCACCGGCCAGGGCGACAACAGTGCTCTCAAGGAGTATTCACTCACAGTCTGGAGGTTCGCAGAAGCGGACTTTAGCCCCGTGCTCAGAGACCCGGACATGCAACAGTGAGGTTCACCCCTCGATCTTATGCGCAGTGGTTGCGCCTGGCCCGAGCCTGCGCACTCCGCGCCTGCTCAAACGAATCCCGGGCAGTCTAGACCCCTCCGCCAGGGCTCATGCCGCTCCCCTCCCCCACCGCCGCGACGCTTCGGCCGGAGCCCGCCACGTGCCGCGGGGACCCCGAGGGGCCTCGGCTTGAGAGCTCCCCAGGGCTGCCCCCGGGCTACCTGGTGGTCCCATATTCCCACGTGTTTCAATTCTCGTGTTCTCCCTCATCGGCTCCTGATAACTACTCTTGAGTTACGGAGATGTTAATGGCAGACTCCCTGTATCTCCTGGGTTTAATAAGCATTTCTTGGACTCAGTGTAAACACTGTTTCCAGCATCCATACCTGCTCGTAATAAACACCATTAAAGCTGTCAAAAGTGCTGGGATGCACGTGCTATGTCCATCTCCTTATAGGTGTGGGTAAAAGAAGGAGTATAATGCTCTCAAGTACTAAGTAATAGTCATCTGAGGACCGAAGGGGTGTCGAACTTTTCCAGACTCCACGTGCTTTGTCTATTCTATCAGACTGGATGTGCTACGAGCCAGACAATTCAAAAGAATTGATTTAAACACTGGAGTCCCTGTGTTTAATAGCCTGGCGTTTATTGCACACCTGTCTAAGCCCACCTGCTTAAAGGATGCATAAAGGATGGAAGCTGACTGTCTAATGAAATACTCACATACCTTAGCTGTTATTATTTACAATTCCAGCAACATGCGCATACTACTTCCTCCCTTAAGAGGAGGTGTTGAAGTAAGAACCATACTGAGCCACTAATAAAAATAATTATTTTTCTACTTTCTGATCCCCAGGACTCTTCATACATAAAGCACCAATCTTCCAGACTTAACCCCAAGAGACTTAGAATCACTCCAAGGTACCCCCTCACCACTTCTCTCCCAAGGCTATATTTTTAACAAGACCCTGGGAGATTAACATGGTTGGGTCAGGGACCACAGTGGAGAGAGCTAGCGTTGATGTTAATGTGGACTGCAGAGTGTGGTTTGCCGCATTTTGTCTGTCAGTTCCCAAGCCAACCATGCAAGGTTCTGAAAACAGAATGAGATGCTTGAGCAGACACTGTTGTTCTGCCCCAGACCAAACGCTGGGGAAGTAGGAAATAAGACTGGATTTCTTCAGGGAGACTTCTAGCCTCTGTTCCCCACATCTGTTTTCTGTGCTTTTTAATACATTTAGCTCAACATTTAACATGTTTCCATTGCCCATAACTCCTCAGCTTGTCTCCTCTCCATCGGACACAGTTTCACAAGAGGACAAGCCGACTTTGCCCTGAACATAATTATTTCTCTAGTGCCTGTGACTTTCAGCAAGCCATTTGATTTTTTTTTAAAGTGGTCTTCACCCATAAAATGAGAGACTTTCTTATGTGACTATTGAAACCCTCTTAAGATAATCCACGTGGAATAATATTTAAACCATATGAGCAGATGCTATTTGAGCTGTAATATCCATTTTGATAAGAGTGATTATAGCCACTATTATTCCCTGCATCAGTAGAATCCAACTTAAAATGTCAGGGAAGAGGCTGGGCAAATCTTTCAATTTGTTGCAGAACTTGTGATATTATTTAACAATTATAAATGACTAGAACAAGAGGTTCTGTTCTTAGAAACCAGCATGAAGGGAGGCTGAGCCAGAGGCCAGCAATTTTTGTCACCTTTATGTCTTTAAGCATCTTCAATGAACTTGACCTAGAAGAGAATTAGTTATTAAAGCCTGTGGGCACAACATTTACTATATGCAAACTCCATTCTATCAAGCCTTTCAAAAGATCAAGTTTCAGGCAATATACAAAAGAAGAAAACAAATTAAGAGCATAGATCTTACTAGAATGTGTAGTTAAGGATTGTTCATGAGCCGGGCGTGGTGGCGCACGCCTTTAATCCCAGCACTCGGGAGGCAGAGGCAGGTGGATTTCTGAGTTCGAGGCCAGCCTGGTCTACAAAGTGAGTTTCAGGACAGCCAGCGCTAGACAGAGAAACCCTGTCTCGAAAAACCAAAAAAAAAAAAAAAAAAAAAAAAAAAAAACCAAAAAACCAAAAAGAGTTGCCTTGGTCATGGTGTCTGCTCACAGCAGTAAAACCCTAACTAAGACAGTATCCAATTGCCCAACTGAAAAATCTGAGAAAAGTCTGTGCAACACAATAGTAACGAATAAGCAAATAAATGGCTCCCCACCTAGTTGCCTGTTTGTTTTAACATTGATATGTATTCTTAATTACTGTATTGGGTTTAATAATGACAATTTCTTTCACATATAGCATATATCTTAGCCACAGTTCTCTCTTGTCCTCTCTCTTTCCTTCTCTCCCTTTCCCTTGCCCACTCATGCTAGTCTCTTCTGTACCCCAATCTCGCCCTGTGCCCCAAACCAAACTTGAACCTATGGATCACTGCGTTCGTCTAAGCTCTTCCCTCTACCTAGAGGAATTCTACAGGCCATGCCAGAGTATGTTCTCATAATAGTTGCTCTGACTTTCTGCAGAAGGGAGGATCCTTTGTCTCTAGAGCCATATAGCCTCCACTTCAGCAGGGACCTTTTAAAAGTGGCTTCTCATCACCGCATGAGTTCAGAGAAGAGGGGATCTTCCGAGCTGTGCCTCTTTCTGTCTCTGCCTCTCTTTTGCTCCCTTCCCTTTAAATTCCTGTTACTGAAAGCGCAGTGCCCATTTTCTGCAGCTTTCTATCTTAAAGCAATGTTCTGACCCTCTGCAGTTACAATCAGTTTTCTGGGGGCACAGCCCTTGACAGTTGGGACTGAGCCTACTGGTACAGACTCTAGATTGACTCTTCTGTTTTACAAAGTCTCCCTTTTGTTTGTTTGTTCCTAAAACTTACGTTTCTGAAAACATATTCATATCATAAAATTTGCTATTCTCAGAAACCTTGGGTAACTACAAATTTGGCACTGTATGTTACTTGGGAAATTAGGGCTCCCTTTTGGTGGTTTTAGTCTTGATAATATAAGAATTCAAAAGCTGACATATGTTTCAGGGTAGCCAGAGTTATATAGTGAAACCTTGTTTCAAAGTAAAGAAGAGGAAGAGGAGGAGGAAAGGGAAGAGGAGGAGGAAAGGGAGGAGGAAGAAGAGGAAGAGAAAGATGAGGAAGAGGAGGAGAAAAAGAGAAGCAGTAGTTACCTGTGCTGAGACTTGGCATCTCTTAATTTATAATAATTGGCTCTTCCGTGTTCCTTGTCACATACTATACTGAATTAAATCATGTAATATAAAATTTCCCACCACACTTAAAAGATTATAAAAATTGAGATTTCCTCTTAATTCTGATGATTGGTCGAAGACACATGACTAAAACTGCTGGAGAGATTGCCCTAAAGGGTGTTATCTCTGGATGCTCCTCTGGCCTCCCACCCCTACCCTCCCTCTCATGATGGGTTCCCCCTCCCTATCTATTTCTCACCATCACTTTTTCTTAAATTACTTATTTTATGCATATGTGCTGCCTGCATGTAACTATGTGTGCCATGTGTGTTCCTGGTGCCGAAGGAGTCCAGCAAATAAATCAGATGTCCTGAAAATGGAATTAAAAGGAATTACAGATGGTTGTGAGCCACATGTGGGTACTGAGAATCAAACTTAGGCCATCTCTCTAGCACTTGCTCTTTTTTTTTTTTTTTTTTTTTTTTGGTTTTTGGTTTTTGGTTTTTGGTTTTTCGAGACAGGGTTTCTCTGTATAGCCCTGGCTGTCCTGGAACTCACTCTGAAGACCAGGCTGGTCTCGAACTCAGAAATCCGTCTGTCTCTGCCTCCCAAGTGCTGGGATTAAAGGCATGCTCCATAAAGCTCCTCAACAGGCTTTAAATGAAAGCCTCTCCTTCCCCTTAAGGCACCTTCATGTTTAGATCTCCATATATTATACTGTTTCTGTTTGATGTTGTTCCCTCCTACTTAATACATTTCATACCTGAAGGAAATTATGAATTATGTATAAGTCTCTTGACTGGACTAACAACATCTATTCTTTTATTATATTCAACATGAATGGTTCTAGTCTTTGGGGCAGATAACTATCTTGCGGGTCAAGTCTACCCACAAGGTCAGAAATAATTCTATTCTTTAGACAGGTCTCAAAGAGTTGCCAAGTGATCTTTGTACTGTTGTGCTGGTCAGTTTTACCACAACTTGACACAATCTAAAGTCATCTGAAAAAAGGGGACCTCAATTAAGAAAATGCCTCCATGTGCCAGGTGTAGTGGCGCACGCCTTTAATCCCAGTACTTGTGGGGCAGAGGCAGGTGGGTCTCTGAGTTTGAGGCCAACCTGAGACTCAACTACAGAGTGAGTTCTAGGCAGCCAAGGTAACACAGAGTAATCCAGTCTCAAAAAACCCAAAACCAAACCCAAACAAACAAACAAACAAACAAACAAACAAAAACAAAAAGAAAAAAGGACAAAGAAAAGAGAAGAAAACAGAAAATGCCTTCAAAAGATTGTGCTGGAAGGAAGCCTTTAGGGCATTTTCTTAATTAATGACTTCTAGGAGAAGGCCCAATCCATTGTGTGTGGGGTTACCCCTGGGCTGGGGGTCCTGGGTTCTGTAAGAAAGCAGACTGAGAGAGCCATTGGTAGCAAGTCAGTAAGCAGCAGAACCATGGCTTCTGCATCAGCTCCTGCCTCCAGGTTCCTGCCCTGTGTGAGTTCCTGTCCTGACTTCCTTTGATGATGAATAATAAATAGTAATGGAAGTTTAAGTCTAATAACCCCCCTTTGCTCCCAGTGTGGCTTTGGTCCTGATGTTTCATCACCACAATAGAAAGCCAAAATAAGATAAGAGTTATCTGGGAAATGGAAAGTCAGGTGCAAAGCTTTGATGGCCTCTAAGGCTTCTGTAGCATTTCTTCCCTCAAGAATGAAGGTTTCAAAATGTTTTAGGAAATGAGGTGAAATCAGGGAAAGGATATAACTCATTTCCTCTGTGATTGTCCAGACACCCATTTTCAAAGCTTTCCATCCTGTCTTATTATCTATACCACACCCTGCCTTACAACCTCCTGGCAGGGGCTGCTTTAGGCCATCAGTAGAAAATAAGGAACCAGAGCTTCTCCCACATTGCTAACCTGTGAACCAAGGGCATTTCATTCAGGCTCCTGCAAGGACAATGACACTGTTTACCTCAGGAGTCCCTGCTCCTAAACTGCTTAGCTATTGGATCTTTCTCTGGCTGTTTCTCAGAGATGCTAGTAGTCTGTGCCTTCTGTCTTTTCCATCTTCTCCTCTTAACTACTTGTTCATGAGGAATTAGGAGAGGGTTTGAGCATGATATATGCTATAAAACTTTCTCCATTATTATACTTTTCTCTAGATGATGATGGTGCTAATGGTGGTGGTGGTGGTGGTGGTGGTTGGTAGCAATGCCAACCTACACTTTCAGAATTATGTTTGTAGAAATAGGGATTCTCTATAATATTAATATTTTCTTCCTTAAAAATATCTTATTTGCTTCATTTGTGTGGAAACAAAGCTGTTTCTCTGCTCCCAAAATCACAGTAATTTGAATCATAGCCATGGTTCATAAGTGACTTTTAACTATTTAAGGCATTGATTATATCAATAGTCAACTGATTATATCAATAATCAAACTTCTTCCTGAAGCAGCCACCCCTAGTTACATGAAGGAGTTATTTAAAATTTATGGTAATGGAATTTTTCTGAATGTAATTTAACTAATCAATAATTATTACCTGAATTTTGAAAGTCAGTTATATCTGCCTCAAATCACTGCCATATTGATGCCAAAGGGGAAAAAAAAGTGGTCTAGATGACAGTATATCTAGATGAGCCCGGTTTAGTGACTAGATCACAAAGAAATCTCAGATAGGAATCTTAAGGAGTCAAAGTATGTGGAGAAATCAAGGTGGAAGTCTCATCCATATTGGAAGCTTCCATAGTGCTGGAGGGTGCTATGCACACTACCAGAGGAGGAAAGTGATTGTGAGCCTTCCTAAGTTGTGTACCCATTAATAAGCTCCAATAATGATCGCCTTGGTCAGGTGTGTACAAGGGTGAAATAGTGGCATCAATGTCATGGAAGTAACAAACGGCGCTCTGACTGAACTTAAGACCTACTCCATAAGATGGAACTCATACTTGCAACTACTATAGAAACCAAGAACTTATGCCGAAACAGGTTATAGGCTTTATGGGAATAACTACTATTATTATTCTGCTAAATGGAGATAGTATTCAACAGACTTCTAATGATGTATGAATAGACCTTTAGTGTAATGCTTTTCCTCAAGCTCCATTCAAGAAGATACTTTTTGCAATTGACAATTGACGGTAATTAACAGAGAAACCTAGAACTGGTCAAGGTGGAGAGAATGAGAGATTGTAGAGTGTTCAGCTTTAAATGGGACATCACACCCTCCTCCCAGAGTTTAGAGATCACTGAGCAAGAGCAGGACAGACAGTAAGAGCCATAGAAAGTTTATAACTACAGGGAATAAGTGCTTTCTGGACACAACATGACAGATGCACATGTGAACTCACAGTGATTGGGATAGCAACCAGTAGACGTAGGCAATTCAAACCAGACAAAACCCCAGACAAAAGCATGGAAAAGAGGTGGTCATAAGATCCCATCCCTAGCTGAGGAGGAGCTCTTTTTCAGTTAATACCTGCTGGAAGAGGGAGAGTGACTTTTCTTTTTTTTTTTTTTTTTTTTTATTAGATATTTTCTTAATTTACATTTCAAATGCTATCCAGAAAGTTCCCTTCCCCCTCCCACTGCCCTGTTCCCCTGGCCACCCACTCCCACTTCTTGGCCCTGGCGTTCCCCTGTATTGGGGCATAAAAAGATTGCAATACCAAGGGGCCTCTCCTCCNATATTGTTGTTCCTCTTCTAGGGTTGCAGACCCCTTCAGCTCCTGGGGTTCTATCTCTAGCTTCTCCAATGTGGGCCCTGTGCTCCATCTTATAGATGACTGTGAGCATCCACTTCTGTACGAGACAGCTATATCAGGGTCCCTTCAGTAAACACTTGCTGTCCTATGCAATAGTGTCTGAGTTTAGTGACTGATTATGAGATGGATCCCCCGGTGGGTTAGTCTCTGTATGGTTCCATCCTTTCATCTTAGCTCTAAACTTTGTCTCTGTAACTCCTTTCATGTGTATTTTGTTTCCTATTCAAAGGAGGAATGAAGTATCCACGCGCTGGTCTTCCTTCTTGATTTTCTTGTGTTTTGCAAATTGTATCTTGGGTATTCTAAAGTTTCGGGGCTAATATCCATTTATCAGTGAGCGCATATCCAATGACTTCTTTTGTGATTGCGTTACCTCACTAAGGATTATGTCCTCCAGATACATCCATTTGCCCAAGAATTTCATAAATTCATTTTTAATAGCAGAATAGTACTCCATTGTGTAAATGTACCACATTTTCTGTATCCATTCCTCTGTTGAGGGACATCTGGGTTCTTTCCAGCTTCTGGCTATTATAAATAAGGCTGCTATGAACATAGTGGAGCATGTGTCCTTTTTACCAATTGGAACATCTTCTGGGTATATGCCCAGGAGAGGTATTGCTGGATCCTCTGGTAGTACTATGTCCAATTTTCTGAGAAAACGCCAGACTGGAGAGTCACTTTTCTTTAAGAGTATGGCATCTGAGGGATAGGCTGTGCTCCAGTTGATGGCTACACATCTCTGGGTATAAAGGAAGCACAAATTGGACTTGATGGGTTAATGAAAAAGATCATAGCTGTGTTCAGATATACCAGAAGAGGGTTCAGATCTCATTATGGATAGTTGTGAGCCATCATGTGGTTGCTGGAATTTGAACTCAGGACCTTCGGAAGAGCAGTCAGTGTTCTTAACCACTGAGCCCATTATTGGCTTTTTAAAGCAGTACCTGATGGCTTATGGGATTTTTGAAATCGGAGATCATAATTGCGGTCAATACTGTTTATCAGCCTCACTCCCCTGCCTATATATTATTGATCATGCCCTAACTAAGTGCTATATGAAGTAGGTGGAATGAAGTTGTGCTGGCCAACTTTTTCAAAGTGATCAATAGTCATGTATTCATGTCAAAATTTGAGTTCTATAAAAATAGGAGAGGATTATTATAAGACAGAGATCTCTATCAATCTTGAGTCTTCCATAATTTTGCTTTGTGCACCAGATTGCAAGTTTTATCTATTTCCTGAGACTGATCAGTGTTTGCAGGTAGACATGTACAATTAAATGGGTCAAGGGCACACCATGTTTATCATGTAACCTTTCATTGTGAAAGAGACTGGTTTTTTTGCTCCTTTTTCCAGAAGTTTTGGCCCTTGGCACTGAACTTCTCTTTTGCAATACAATCCATTATGCCTGGAGATATCATCTGAGCTTATTACATATTCCCCATGGGACTAGGACCAAGGAAACTGTCACAAATATGCTGATGCTCATGCTGCTTGCTGTACTGTGAGCAGAAAATACTGACCCTCCCACCCCAAATCTCCTGACTTCTGCCAGCATTCATGAATCTCTAGCAGGTTGGCTCATTGACTTGCAAGAAGGCTAAAAGAATCTCAGATGTTTTACAGCCTCATGACAACATAAAAACAAAGGACTGTTACCCTGCGGAATTCTTTTGTTATTTCCTGATCCCCAAGATAGGATGGGAAATCCTTGAATCTCCCTTCTGCACGTTGAAATTGCCGACAGAGTAGAAATTTCTAGATTATTTTAACCACACAACTTTTTTTTTTCTTTTAAGTAGGCTCTGGAAATTTGAATTTAGATGCTCATGTTTACCCAACAAGTCCTTTTGCCCAAAGAGCCATCCTTCCATTGTATATTTAGGTGAATATATTAATTGTTGAGGTCAGTGTCCTGCCACCCCCAGCATAGCTGTAGCCATTTTGTTCCATGCCTGCCAGCTATTTCAAATGTTGCTGTACTTACTATACCAGCCAGTCATGTACACAAAAAATAACTTGACTCAGAGCAGGATCATCTTGCCAACATATTATGTTATGCTCTGTATGTTAGTCTTAAGAAATGTGATGGGCTGGTGAGATGGCTCAGCGGGTAAGAGCACCCGACTGCTCTTCGGAAGGTCCTGAGTTCAAATCCTAGCAACCACATGGTGGCTTACAACCATCCGTAATAAAATCTGATGCCCTCTTCTGGAGTGAAATCTGATGCCCTCTTCTGGAGTGTCTGAAGACAGCTACAGTGTACTTAAAAAAAAAAAAAAAAGAAATGTGACAACTGTAAGCTCCACTTAGGACCAATCAGATGAAAGGTCAGTTAGAACTTTTCTGTCTAGCTAGTCAAGAGTTTGGAGTCAGGGCTGACCAACGGACAGCACTTTCTGTACCTGCACATGAGCTTATTGTGGTTTTTTTCCTTTATAAGCCAGCCCTGAGAAATGTTTCAAGTCACAGCCTCAGCCCCTGAATTCTGTTCTATGGCCCTGATAATCAGTCCTGCAGTGTGTGTTCAATAAACATCCTTGTCTGAGATCATTGTTTTTGTGGTTTGTGGGGTAGGCAACTCCTGGATGTTACACTGTTTGGGGATTTGTCCTATTACTTTCAGATTTCACTCAAAATTTTAGGAGACAAACAAAACACAGATGATTCTTCATATGACTATAACATAAATAATCTCTATCTGCATTCCCAGTAGAGTCTTTGTTTCTTTCTGAAACTACATATGGTCAGACTTGACCACATATATTTCTGTTACTTTCAAATACCCACTAGAATGGCTGTTGAATTCCATGCACAGCATTCTATGGCTTTTGTAGCCCAGAGCTCCAAACTTTTCAACATTCCATTTGTAAAACATTTCAGAAGAGCTAAGAACCTCATGGTCAAGATTCTTAGAGCAACAGCGCTACTTCTTGCTACCAGTTCCTGTATTAGTTCCTGTATTAACCCTCATCACTGAGGGCTGTGATGAGGTACCTGGCAGAAGCAATTTAAGGGAGAATTTGTTTTGACTCACAGTTTGAGGGGATACAGTTCATCATGGTGAGAAAAAGATGGTACCCACAGAGTGAGACAGCTGAGCATGTTGCACCTGAGCCAGAAAGAAGAGAAGGATGATTGATGGTACTTATCTGGCTTTCATTTCTCTTTTTATTTTCAGTCTGTGTTCCTGACACAAGAGATGATATCATCCACACTGAGGATGGATCTCTCCTCCTCAGTTAATTCTCTGCAGAAATGCCCTTATAGATACACTCAGAGTATATCTCCCCAAATCTAGTCAAGTTGACAGGGCACAACTGATAGAGAATCACAATAAAATTTCTTTGTGTGAGGAGTCTGATTATGATGTTGCTTTCCACCAGACACTGTAAAGTGCCAGTGTTAGCAGTACCATCACCTCCAGTGCCAGCCTGAAATCAGCTGACACCATCATTGCCAAAATTGTTTCTTTGCTCCCTTCCTCTGCTGTGTTATGCACTTCAGTATTAGCTATGACAGGAACAGCCAATGAATAGTTCTTAGATCATATTATCCAGCTGTAATGAATCACCTGGAAGAAGTATGTGACTTTAATTGAAGATGAGATTTCTGGATCACAGTCAGAAGACACCACTGGCAAACTGCCCAGGCATGAGAGGGTCAAGATGCCGGAAAGCTTAAAAGAAAAAGCTTGATTCTGGTTGCTGAAAAGCTTATCATAAAAGCCCTGTATTATAAAAATATCCTGTTACAAAATTTTCAATTATAAAACCAATCATTTCTGGATTATACTTTTAAAAATCACTGATTGACATCAGATCCAGTGTAGGTTATTTTAATGGTTATATATCTCCTTGGCTGGATCATTTTGTCCATATATGTATGTCATCAAATATAATCCTGAGTTTTACTGTGAGATGGTCATTTTCAGATAACAGCTTGTTTGGGCCATGAAAATACTTAGACATTGGCCACAATATAAATAAATAAAATTTATATAATGTCACAGTGCTATTTAGGAATAAAAATCAACTACTGACAAATGCAACAGCATTTTAAAAAAATCTCAAAATTGTTTATAGTATCATAAAGGGTTGAATATAAGATGATGTTTTTAGATATTATTGTTCCTAGCTGCTTTGTTGTATTCTTTATCTTTCCTGGCTCCATCATTCCATTTCATCTGCCATTTCATCATTGAAAGCAAAACAAAGCCAGATATGGTGGCACATGCCTTTAATCTCAGCACTGGGCAGTGGGGGAAAGAACATTTCAGATCTGTGCCCCTTCTCCAGGTCAGCCAGGGCTATGTAGTGAGACCCTGTCTTCAAAAATAAATGTTACTACGTGACATAATTCATCTGACGTTCAGGAAACTATAAAACTATACCCAAATAAATCAGTTCATTGGCTGTCAACTTTTATAGTTAAGAATAGGGTATTACTTTCAAAGGATATAAAGAACCTTTGTGAATTAAGAAAAACATCTATATCTTGATTATGGTGATGATGTGTTAAGTATGCATGTATTGAAATCCAGTGTGCTATGGCTCTCTGTAGTAAAGCTTTCTTTCCATTATCAGAACACTATAGAAAATAATGAAGGCAATAACTGGATAGGTAATCTAGTTTATACATACATGTTGTTGTTATATTTCCAAGTACTTTAAAAGAATAAACAGCAAACAATAAAGAATTCTGATATCCCCAGTGGAAAATGACTCACTAATTTTATTATGAGAATTTATCAGAATTTTGCTATTTTTACATTTTAAATATTTAATATCTACTAATATAATATTAAATATTAATACATTGCATTATTTATTAATATAATACATTATATTATACTAGTGTAATATAATAGAGAATAGAGAATATAATTATATGTTATATACATAACATATAATACAATTATTATGTAATATATTTCTATATAATATATTAAATATTTAATATTCAAAATAGAATATTATTTTTTATATTTTATTTTATTCCATTAAGACTCTTCAAGGCTGCTGCTGGGTTTCCAGCACATTCTAGATCCACCACTGCAAGTGAATGGCTTTACTGTATGTACTGGCTAGTTTTTTGTCAACTTGACACAGGCTGGAGTTATCACAGAGAAAGGAGCTTCAGTTGGGGAAATGCCAGCTGTAAGGCATTTTCTCAATTAGTGATCAAAGGGGGCGGGCCCCTTGTGGGTGGTGCCATCTCTGGGATGGTAGTCTGGATTCTATAAGAGAGCAGGCTGAGCAAGCCAGGGGAAGCAAACCAGTAAAGAACATCTCTCCATGGCCTCTGCATCAACTCCTGCTTTCTGACCTGCTTGAGTTCCAGTCCTGACTTCCTTGGTGATGAACAGCAGTATGGAAGTGTAAGCTGAATAAACCCTTTCCTCCCCAACTTGCTTCTTGGTCATGATGCTTGTACAGGAATTGAAACCCTGACTAAGACACTGTGACAGACCAAATCTTGAGTTCAGACTCCATCTTAGAGAACCTGACCTAAGGTTAAAGTCGAGTTAGGTAACAAACTGGCACCTAGCACCATTTTCCAGATTATCCCCCAGCAAGACCTGGGCCCAACACCAATTTCCAGGCTATTCCTCAACAAATCTACATCTTCAGATACAAGCCCACCTTTGGCACTTCACTTCCTAACAACCACAAATCAGGAATAAAGCAGAAGTTAAGACTATGGCTTGGTTCCCAGCACCAGCCAATCATGTTAAAGGCCATAATGGCTGCCCAATCAGATGTGTGCCAGGCTAGATAGCCCCTTCTTGGTTGCCTAAAACTAGGCTCAAGGCTCTGCCTTCTCATCCTGCTGTGTCAGGGCTGGCAGGGGGCCTAAACTCGAGCTTATAATAAAGATACCCTAATGTGATTGCATCAGAATTAGCTCCTTGGTGGTCTTTTGGGACCTGATTGCCTAAAATGTTTCAATAACTGTCTCTTGCGAACCATTACCCCATCCAGCTTTTCACTGCATACATAACATTTGGTGCCAAAGTATCAAAAGCTTGATAGGCCACCGTACTCCCCACTGATCACATTCTCAATTCCCAGTGCTGCATCAGTAGACACATCAGGTTTTGCCAAGATCAACTTATAACCTCAAAGGTCCATTTGTTAACTGAAGTCATTTAGGCCAGTCCTCCTTTTGTGGGTAGGTTCCACATCCCTTGCAGAAGGATTACCAAGTGACCAAATGCCATAGGATTAAAAGGGGAAGAGGCATTAAAAGCAGGCAATCATGACACCTAGCTTAAATAACTTCTAACACATATTACATCCTGACAGCAGTTTCCCCTCCTCTGCTCACTCCAGTCCTCCTATGCCACCTCCGCTGTCCTCCAGATCCACTTCTTTTCTGTCTCCCTTCAGAAAACTGCAGGCATCCCAGGATTTCAAGCAAACATGCCATAACCAGTCACAGTATGACTAGCCCAGACTCTCATATGAAGGCTTGGTTGGATAAGGCAACCCAGAAGGAAGAAAAGGTCACAATAGTAGACAAAGACACCCCTGTGGTTATTTGAATAGGAATGGCCTCCAGAGACTCACCTGTTTGAATGCTTGAACGGGAGTAGGTACGGCTTTGTTAGAGGAAGTGTATCACTATGGGGTAGGCTTTGAGTTCACTTCCTACTAACTGCCAAACTCTCAGCTTCTTAGTTCCTGGTTATCAAGGCAGAGTCAGGCATGAGCTCTCTCTTCTTAATGGCTACAGCCTCAAGTTGGACCAGTGACTGGTTGGCCATGTCCACAGATTTTTTGCTAACATTACCCCATTGCATCTTGCAGGCCAGCACAAATTGTAGATGGAAGATTTTGGGGCCCAGTTGGTGTGTCAGTCCCTCCACAGGAAGCCTTGCCTGGTTGGCAGTGGAGACTTCCTTGAATACACAAGAATGACCCTAGTAAAGACTCCTAGGAATGGGGAAGATGAAGCCTGAGTTAACTTACTTTCTATATAAACAAACAAACAAACAAACAAACAAACAGCCCTTGGAGGAGATCAGCTATCCTTATCTATTATTTTTCATAAGTTATTAAGTTCCACAAGTAAGAGTAAGAAAAAAAATTCAGTTTCTCAAATTATGGCTTTATAGCCCATCTGGTACCTTCATTAAATTTATAAACTCTGAAACTCTTCCCCATTTAGCTTCTTCTATGATTGTAAAGAATTTCCTTTGCTATATGGAGTGGTGCTGGTCTCTACCAGGCTCCAGGTTCCTCAGCTGGAATTGGCCAGTGTTATTTAAAAACCCAATTATAGGCATGTTTTCATGCATGATGTAATGCTAATCCTTGTGTTATTTAAATGCTAATTTCTGTTGCAATCTGGACATGGCATTCTAATGCTTATTTCAAATATCTCTTGTCTCAAGGTTGTGCAAACAATGCTTACCATTTATTCTCTGCCTTGTCAATAAAAAACTGATCAGCTAATGACTAGGCAGAAGAGAGAATAGTGTGGGACTTCTGCCAGCTAGGGGAGAGGGAGAGAGAGAGAAAAGGGAATTTGCCACAAGAGAGGGTCACAGAGATATGCTGGGAGAAAACATCTGAAATCCAAATAGCAAGATCAACTCTAAAATGTAAGTATCTTGTGGATTTTGGCTGGGAGTTAGCCAGATTAGCCTAGAGGATTAGAATAGATCAATGACTGTCTGGATTTTGTGATGTAAAGATTGACTAGATACATCTAGTGGTCTCAGTCTCATTCATTTGGGAGCTAGCTGGAGCAGGGGGTTAGAAAAAAAAAACTACACATTTTGAAAAATTACTACTATACCCAATTATCTCATAAAGCAAAAAATAAAACAAGCAAACAAAAATAAAAACAAATAACAAAATAGCAACAAACTTTTCTACTAAATTATGCCCTTGGTCCATCACTGTTTCCCACTCTAACACTTTAAGTGTTCTCTTAGCTAGGTAAAGAGTCAAAGCACGTCCACTTGTTTACTTCTTTATTCTTATTTATTTTTTTTAATGTGTATGAGCACCCTGGAGCTGTACTGATGGTTGTGAGCCATCACGTGGTTGTTGTGATTTGATTTCAGGACCTCTGCTCTCTCTGATTGGTCTGCTTGCTCTGGCTGGCCCTGCTCCCTCCAACCTAAAGATTTATTTATTTATCTAAGTACACTGTAGCTTTCTTCAGATGCTCCAGAAAAGGGCGTCAGATCTCATTATAGATGGTTGTGAGCCACCATGCGGTTGCTGGGATTTGAACTCAGGACCTTTGGAAGAGCAGTCAGTGCTCTTAACTGCTGAGCCATCTCTACAACCCCAGAAATATAATCTTAGAATGCTTTCCTGTATGGTAAATTATCTAAATCTTCACCTTTAAAATGTATTCTGCTAGGGAAAGAATGGTAAACATAAAGTAAAATTATATTTTTAATTAATTTTTATTTTGAGAATTCCATACGTGTATGAAATGTGATTATATCTACCCCTGAACTCTTAATAGATCCCCAAGACAGCCCCTCCCATTTTTTTTTTTTTTTTTTAAATGAGGTTCTCATTTTATTTTTTTTCCCTTGTTCCGGTCAACCCCGCTCGCTCCGATCGACCCCCGATCGCTCCGGCCAGCCCCACTTGCTCCCGGCCGCCCACGTACGGCCCCCCGCTTGTTCCAGCCAGCCCCGCTCGCTCTGATCGGCTCCGCTTGCTCCGGTTTGGCCCCGCTCGTTCCGGCCGTCCCAGTTCAGCCCCACTCGCTCCGGCCCTGCTAGCTCCGGCATCCCGGCTTGCTCCTGCCGTCCCCGTTCGGCTCCGCTCACTCCGGACAGCCTGGCTTGCTCCGGTTGGTCTCTCCGGTCCAAGGATTCATTTCTTATTATTCTTCATAAGTACGCTGTAGCTGACTTCAGACGCACCAGAGGAGGGCATCAGATCTTGTTACGGGTGGTTGTAAGCCACTATGTGGTTGCTGGGATTTGAACTCATCACCTTCGGAAGAGCAGTCGGGTGCTCTAACCCACTGAGCCATCTCACCAGCCCCCCCAATTCTTTGTTGTAATGATTTTGTAAACCACTAAGACCCATTTCTTAGGAATTTATTGATATGACGAGGCACCATGACCAAGGCAACTATTACCTTTTTTTTTTCCTTTAATTGGGGCTGGCTACAGTTTCAGAGGTTCAGTTCATTATAATCATGGTGTGAAGCATCGCAGCTTCCAGGCAGACATGATACTCTAGAAGGTGCTGGGTGTTCTACATCCTGATCCAAAGGTAGCCAGAGAAGGAGGTTGTCTTCCTACATGCAGCCAGGAGAGACTCTCTTTCACACTGGGTGGAACTTGGGCATAGGACGTCAAAGATCACCTCCTCAGTGACACACTTCCTCCAATAAGGCCACACCTCCTAAAAGCACCACTTCCCATGGGCCAACCATATTCAAACTACCACATTCCACTTCTTGCCATCCATAGGCTTGTTCAAACACATGAATCTAGGGGAGCCATACCTAGCTATAACATAATGTAAACTATACTAGTTCAACTTCAATCTCAACAAAGTTTAAAAGTCCGAAGTTCAGTCTTTTCTGAGATGCATTCAATCTCTTAATTGTAATCCCCTATAAAATTAAAATCCAAAAGCAGACTGTGTACTTCCAACATCAAAGGATATATGTTACCATTCCAAAGCATCAAAGTGAGAAAATGCTGGAGCAAACCAAGCTGTGCAGACTCCAACCTCTGCATCTCTATGTCTGATGTCAAGATGCTCTTCAGATCCCCAGTTCCTTTCATCTTTGTTGACTGCAACAAACTTCNCCTATAAAATTAAAATCCAAAAGCAGACTGTGTACTTCCAACATCAAAGGATATATGTTACCATTCCAAAGCATCAAAGTGAGAAAATGCTGGAGCAAACCAAGCTGTGCAGACTCCAACCTCTGCATCTCTATGTCTGATGTCAAGATGCTCTTCAGATCCCCAGTTCCTTTCATCTTTGTTGACTGCAACAAACTTCTTTCTTTTGAGCTGGTTCCACTTCCTGTTAGCAGCTTTCCTCAGCAGGTATCCCTCTGCCCTGGCATCTCTTACTCCAAGGCAACTTCAACTTCACAGCTTCTTATTCTAATATCTGGGACCACACATGATCTGGGCTCCTCCAAAGGGCTTGGGTCACTTCTCTAGCTCTGCCCTCTATAGCACTCTAGACTTCAATTGACTCAAGTCCACTGCCACTGCTGTTTTTGGTGATCCTCCCATGCTACTGGCCTTTCCAATATTGGCCTTTCCAATAATGTCTAACATAATTAGCTAGGTGGATTTTCCCCAAGGTCACCATTTCCTTAATTCCATTTAATATCCTTCAACACAGGAGTTAGCTCCATTGCTCTTCCTAGTTCTCTTTTAATGCTTGGACCACACATTCTGTAGTTTTTCTTTCTATGCTTACCATGCTTGATCAAACTGCTTCTCATAAGAGTTAACCACATGACAGAGTCTAAACTTGGTTGATTTGAGACTTACTTTGTCAATGCAATTATTCTGAATCTCCTCATCTTAACTTCAGGCAGACTCTTTGGACAAGGGCAAAAAGAATCCATATTCTTTGCCAAAATATCACAAGAACAGACTCATAGCATACTAAAATTCTACTCCTCTGAAACATCTAATACCAGGCCTCCACAGTTTAAATCACCCTTATTGTCAGTATCCTCCATGCTTCTACTAGTATGACCCACTAAGCCCTGATTAAAGCTTTCTACTGCTTTCCAAAGTTGCAAAATTATCATTCCTCCAAACAAAAACATAATCAGGTCTATCACAGCATACCCAACTCCTGGTACCAATTATCTTCTTTAGGTTACATTGCTGTGAAAAGACACCATGACCAAAGCAATTTGCATGCCTTTAATCCCAGCACTTGGGGGGCAGAGGCAAGTCAGATTTCTGAGTTCGAGGCCAGCCTGGTCTACAAAGTAAGTTCCAGGACAGACAGGGCTAAGCAGAGAAACCCTGTCTCGAAAAAAACAAAACTAACCAACCAACCAACCAAACAAACAAACAAACATTTAATAGGGGCTTACTTACAGTTTCAGAGGTCCACTCCATGACTGATCATCATGGTGAGAAGCATAGCAGCTTCCAGGCAGATATGGTGCTCTAGGAGAAGATGAGAGTTCTACATCTTGATCCAAAGGCAACCAAAGAAGGAGACTGTCTTCCCACAGGCATTCAGGAAGAACTCTTTTCTGCACTGCATGGTTCTTGAGCATAAAACCTGAAAGCCCATCCACACAGTGACACTTCCTCCAAATAGGCCACACCTCCTAATAGTGTTACTTCCCATAGACCAAGCATATTTAACTTGTTAGTGCAGCCCATATGTCATGAAGGTGAAACACAGTAATCCACAAGTAGTCACATCCTCAAAAAAGAATGATTCTCACTCTGCATCCAGCTACAAGCTACTAATAGCTCTTCAGTAAAGACATAAAGATCAATAGTACCATCCATACTGGGAGTTTGGCTGGCTTGGTCTTGTGCAGTCTTGTGCAGATAACCACAGATGCTATAAGTTTGTGAGTGTGATAGTGCTGTCATGTTCAGATGGTAACATTTCACAGCACTCACTCTCCCCCACCCCCAATCCTTCAGCTCTTAGTTTCTTCCTCTTTTTCTGTGCTGTTCCCTGAGCCTTGGTGTTGGCAAGATGTTGGAATGGATGATCTAGGACCACTATGCATTCAAATGCTAAATATTGGCCTCCAAGATCTGGTTGACCCCTATGAGGAGATCCTCATGTACACCAAATGATGCTATATAACCTTGCTCCCCAAGTTAATTGGACAATAAAAAGTTAAAGCCTGTGATTGGGCAATAGATAAAGGTAGGCAGGTATTCAGTTACCTAACTGGGGGTCACAGGTAAAGACCAGGGGAGAAAGAAGAAAGAACAGGAGAGGAGGGAGCCACCATGAGAGGAGATGGACCATGAGCACATGGCCAGGAGAAACAACAAGTAACAAGGGACATACAGCTGGGAAGTTAGGCTTACAGCTTGTAAATAACATACCTGGATTGTATGTCTTTTATACAGGTCAATTAGAACTTATAATTTCATTTACAGTGAGGTCACTACAGATGTTTCTTTTAGAGCTGTGCACTCAGTCTCTTATTCTCAGCATTTGACCAGATATGACCTCTGCCCACTGCAAAAAGAAGTTTCTTTGACCTAGGTTGAGAGTAACCAAGGTCTATATGTATACATATTTAAAAGGCAATTTGACAGCAAGACTATTTATCAAAATACTAATAGTAGATTTTACTCTGGGGCCTATGACCTTCCCAGTCAAGGGCTTTATAATACCAATTTACAACCAGAATTATAATACCATGCATTAAATTCTCTTTTGTGGATCAGTCTACAAATCCAATAATAAAGTGGCTGGTTATCCCTTAACAGTCATGCCATTATTTCATTAGTGGATTCCAGTGCTGTTAAGACCATTGATATCTTTCTTCCCATCAGTCTGCTTAGCACATTCCAGCACTATGATAGCTAGCCAGCAAAAAAGGTTCCCAGTATGTGTGAGATTGATTTTTCTGTGTCATACAGCCATAGTGTATGGTATTTTCAGCAATAGCATCTTACCAGGAAGTTATGGTAAGTAACAAAAGACAATGGCAACACCTCCTTTTATTTTATCAAACTATTTCTCTATCTCAAATCCATCCTCACTAAATGTCTAGCTTCTCAAGGATGCTTCACATGAAGTGAAGCATATATATTTTTTTCAGATAAAATGCGGTTATCCCATGGTATTCTTTTTAAAGTTTTTCAGGGTTAGACTACAAATATGGTTTCAAAACTAAAGTGTAGTTTACTCAAAGCTTTGCAAGTATGTGCATGCAAAATTACTGTCAAACTTAAAAAATAATTTTGTTATAAATTTTATTCATTTATGCATTCACCGCATATGTGTACAGCCTGCATTTGGGTACTTGCTGAGCCGTCAAAAGAAGGTTACAGGTCCCCTGGAGCTGGACTGATAGTCATTGTGAGCCAATGACTGTGGGTGCTAGGCACTAAGTTCCCAGGTCTTGGAACTCACAGAGATAGATCCACTTGCTGCTACCTCTGCCTCTGGGGGGATGGGGTCCAAGGTCTGTGCAACTGTACTGTGCTAAGTATTGGTTTGGTTTTTTTTTTTTGAGAGAGAACTTTATTATTATTATTATTATTATTATTATTATTATTATTACTTGTTCATTTTACATCCTATTCACTGACCCCCTCCTGGTCACCCTTTCACACAATCCTTTCCCCATTCCCCCTACCCTTCTACTCTGAATGAGTAGGGAATCCCCTTTGTTCCCCTCACCCCTGGCACATCGAGTCTCTGTGAGGCTGTGTACATCCTCTTCCACTGAGACCAGACAAGGCAGCCCTTGTCTGAATATACAAGAATATATCCCACATACAGGCAATATCTTTTGGGATAGCCCCTGCTCCGGTGGCTCAGGACCCACATGAAGAGAAGACAAAGCTGCACATCTGCACATCTGTTACATACGTGCCAGGAGGCCTAGGTCCAGCCCGTGTATGTTCTTTGGTTGATAGTTCAGTCTGTGAGAGCCACAAGCGTCCAGGTTAGTCTGTTGGTCTTCCTGTGGAGTTCCTATCCCCTTCAGGGCTGCAATTCTTCCTCCTATTCTTCCATAGAGTCCCCAAGCTCCACCCACTCTTTGGCTGTGGGTTTCTGCATCTGTCTGAGTTAGCTGCTGGGTCCTCTCTGCAAGCATGACTCAATAATAGTGTCAGGAATTGGGGCTTGCCCATGGGATGGGTCGTAAATTGGGCTGGTTATTGGTTGGCCATTCGCTCAGTCGTGGTTCCATCCCCTGTCCCTACATTTCTGTAGGCAGGATAAATTTTGGGTTGAAAGTTTTGTGGGTGGGTTGGTGTCCCTATCAGTCCATTGGAGTTCCTACCTCTTCAGGTTCCATATCCCCAATATTGTGAGTCACAGCTGAGGACACCCTTGGGTGCCTCCCATATTCAGGTCTCTGTCTCTTCTTGGAAATGAATCCCCACCTCCCCACCCCAGTCAGTTGCAGATTTCCATTCATTCTCACAGCTATCTGGCCATCTGTTCTGTCCCTCCCCACACCTGTTCCTGAACCTCCCATTCCCCTCCCTATCCCCTCTCCCACTGAGTTCCTTCCCTCCATCTGCCTTTTATAAGTATTTTATTCCCCTTTGTAAGTGAGATTCAAATATACTTGTTTGTATCTTCCTTCTTGTTAAGCTTCTTTGGGTCTGTCGATTGTAGCATGGTTATACTGTATTTTATGGCAAATCCACTTATAAGTGAATACATACCATGCATGTTCTTGTGGGACTTGGTTATTTTACTCAGCAAGATATTCTCAAGTTCTATCCATTTGCCTGCAAAATTCATCATGTCTTGGTTTTTAATAGCTAAATAGTATTCCATTTACTTTATCTATTCTTCAGTTGAGGAACATGTAGGTTGATCCCAGTTTCTGGCTACTACAAATAAAGCTTCAGTGAACATAGTTGAGCACCTGTCTTCGTGGGATGTTGGAGCATCTTTTGGGTATATGCCCAGGAGTTGTAGCTGGGTCTTGAGGTAGACTATTCCCAGTTGTTTGAGAAACTGCCAGATTGACTTCTAAAGTGGTTCTATAAGTTTTCACTTTCACCAGCAATAGAGGAGTGTTCTCGCTTAGATTTTTGACCTTAGCCATTCTGATTGGTGTAAGGTGGAATCTCAGAGTTGTTTTGATTTGCATTTCCCTGTTGACTAAGGAGGCTGAACATTTCTTTATGTGCTCATCAGCCATTTGAGATTCCTCTGTTGAAAATTCTGTTTAGCTCTATATCCCATTTTTAAATTGGGTTATTTGGGCTATGGAGTCTAACTTCTTGAGTTCTTTATATATTTTGGATGTTAACACTCTATTGGATGTGAGTTGCCATTTTGTCCTATTAACAAGATCCTTTATCTTACAGAGCTTTTTAGTTTCCTGAGGTCCCATTTGTCAATTGTTGACCTTAGAGCCTGAGACATTGGTGTTCTGTTTATGAAATTTTTCCTTGTGCCAATGAGTTCAAGACTCTTTCTCACTTTCTTTTTTTTTTTTTTTTTTTGAGACAGGGTTTCTCTGTATAGCCTTGGCTGTCCTGGAACTCACTTTGTAGACCAAGCTGGCCTCCAACTCAGAAATCTGCCTGCTTCTGCCTCCCGAGTGCTGGGATTAAAGGCGTGCGCTACCACGCCCGGCTATGGTCTTTTAACCTTTTTTTTTTTTTTTTTTTCCGTTTTTCGAGACAGGGTTTCTCTGTGTAGCCCTGGCTGTCCTGGAACTCACTCTGTAGATCAGGTTGGCCTCAAACTCAGAAATCTGCCTGCCTCTTCTTTCTCACTTTCTATTCTATTAGATTCAGTGTATCTGGTTTTATCTTGAGCTCTTTGATACAATTGGATTTGAGCTTTGTACAGGGTGATAATTACGAACCAATTTCCATTTTCCTACAGGCAGACTGCCAGTTAGACCAGCACCATTTGTTGAAGATGTTTTCTTTGTTCTACTGTATGGTTTTGACTACTTAGTCAAAGATCAAATGTCCACAGCTGTGTGGGTTTATTTCTGGGACTCGAGTTCTATTACATTGATCAACCTGTTAGTCTCTATACCAATACTATAATTTTTTTTTTTATCACTATTGCTCTGTAGTACAGCTTGAGGTCAAGGATGGTGATTCCTTTAGAATTTATTTTATTGTTGAGAATTGTTTCTGCTACCCTGGGTGTTTTGTTTTTCCATATGAAGTTGAGAGTTGTTCTTTCCAATGTTCTATGAAGCATTGTGTTGGAATTTTGATGGGGATTGAATTGAATCTGTAGACTGCTTTTGGTAAGATGGCCATTTTTACTGTTAATCCTACCTATCTGTAGGGTTATGGGGTTGCCACAGGTTTCAGCCACTTGGGGAGGCAGGATGTGGGAGTTTTGACTGCACTTACCCCAAGCTGTTGCTGGGCAGGTGTTGAGTTGTAGGGAAGCCCCAAGGACCCCACTCTGAGGGTGGGAAGCAGAGTCTGAGGTGTGGGACAGCCAGAGCTGGCTCAGAGGTCCCGGGGCCTGTGATGAGGCTCGAGCCATCTAGTTCTCAAGTTCTCAGAAACCTAGTCACTCCTGGGAGCCCTGGAAGAGCTGCGCACAGAGTGCCCCCACACACCCAGCCCAGGTCTGAAGGGGAAAGTGGAGTTCTGGCTGGTACTGAGGGGAAAGTACTTGGCTTAATGGCAGCTGTGGTGGGGAGCACAGAGAGGCCTTCTATGGGAGATTAGATAGCTGCTCTGTAGTCGAAGGCCTTCTCCATGGCTTTGCACAGCAGATCCCGATGAAAGGAGGCAGTCCATGGTTTCAAGAAATTTATTGTCATGGCGGAAAGTGGATGAGTGAAACCATACCCCACTTTTCAGGGCTCACCTAAGGTTAAATACCTTTTGCAGGGAGGAGTGTCTGGGAAGGAGAGCTTATTGGCTCAGCCCCTCAGGCCTTGATGTATCTCATTAGAATGGAGATCTGTCTTGAGCCTACATGACTACAGATTGTGTCCTCTACATGTGGAGTAGTTTGGGTCTTTGCCTTTTTGGGACTGATGGCTACAAATGTATGGGGGGCTGTGGCTGGTGACAGGGCCTGGTGCTGGGAAAAAGGCAAAACGCCTAACATTTCTTCAGGGTCATCGAGGTTTCTAGCCTTAGCTCAACTGGGAACCAAGCTGCCTTTCAGTCCCACACCTATCTGTGAGCATAGGAGATCTTTCCATCTTCTGAGGTCTTCTTGGATTTCTTTCTTCAAGGATTTTAAGTTCTTGTCATCCATATCTTTCACTTGCTTGGTTAGAATTACACCAAGATATTTTATATTATTTGTGAGTGTTGTGAAGGATATTATTTCGCTAATTTCTTTCTCAGTCCATTTATTATTTGTATACAGGAAGGTTACAGAATTATTTGAATTAATTTTATATCTAGCCACTTCGCTGAAGTTTTATCAGCTATAGGAGTTCTCTGGTAGAAATTATGGGGATGCTTATGTGTACTATCATATCATCCTCAAATAGTGATACCTTCACTTCTTCCTTTCCAATTTGTATACCCTTGATCTTGATCTCCTTTTGCTGTCTAATTGCTCTAGCTAGAACTTTGAGTACTCTACTGAATAGATAGGGAGAGAATGGGCAGCCTTGTCTTGACTGATTTTAGTGATATTGCTTCTAGTTCCTCTCCACTTGATTTGATGTTGGCTATTGGTTTGATATATATGCTTTTACTATGTTTAGGTATGTGCCAAGGTTTTTAACATGAAGCGATGTTGTATTTTGTCAAAAAGGCTTTTTCAGCATCTAATGAGATGCTCATGTGATTTTTTTTCCTTTGAGTTTGTTTATATACTGTATTATGTTGATGGATTTTCATATATTGGACCATCCCTATATCCTAGGAATGAAGCCTACTTGATTGTGGTAAATTATGGTTTTAATGTGTACTGAGATTTGGTTTTCGAGAATTTTATTGAATATTATTTTATTCATATTCTTAAGGAAAATTGGTCTGAAGTTCTCTTTTGTTGTTGGGTCTTTGTGTGGTTTAGGTATCAGGGTAACAGTGGCCTTGTAGAATGAATTAGATAGTGTTCCTTCTGTTTCTATTTTGTGGAATAGTCAGACTTAATAATTCCTCAGACTTGAGGAATGTTGGTATTAGCAATTCTTTGAAGGTTTGGTAGAATTCTGCACAAAACCCATCTGGCCCTGGGCTTTTTTGCTTTTTATTTGGGAAGTTTTTAATGACTGTTTCTATTTTCTTAAGGGTTATGGAACTGTTTAGATAATTTAGCTGATCTTGATTTAACTTTGGTATGTGGTATAGCTGTCTAGAAAATCATCCATTTCATCTGGATTTTCCAGGTTTGTCAAGTGTAGGTTTTGTAGAAAGGTCTAGTGATTTTTTTTTTTTATTTCCTCAGTTTCTGTTGTTATGTCTCTCTTTTTATTTCTCATTCTGTTAATTTGGATATGGCTTCTGTGCTCTTTAGTTAGTTTGGCTAAGGGTTTATCTATCTTGTTGATCTTTTCAAAGAACCAGCTCTTGGCTTTGTTGATTCTTTGTATTATTTTCATTGTGTCTTGTTGGTTGATTTCAGCCCTGAGTTTGATTATTTTCTATTGTCTAGTCCTCTTGGGTGTGTTTGCTTCTTTTTGCTCTAGAGCTTTCAAGTGTGATGATAAGTTGCCAGTATAGAATTTCTCCAATTTCATTATGAAGGAACTTAGTGCTATGAACTTTCCTCTTAACATTGCTTTCATTATGTCCCATAAATTTGGATATGTTGTGCCTTCATTTTCATTGAATTCCAGATAGTCTTTAATTTCTTTATTTCTTCCCTGACAACGTTATCATTGAGTAGAGAGTTGTTCAGTTTCAATGAATGAGTGGGTTTTCTGTCGTTTTGTTGTTATTGAAGTCTAGCCTTAGACCATGGTAATCTGATAGAATACATTGGATTATTTCAATTTTCTTGTGTCTGTTGAGACTTGTTTTGTGTCTAATTATATTGTTAGTTTTGGAGAAGGTTCTATGAGGTACCTAGAAGAAGGTATATTATTTTGTTTTGGGGTTAAATGTTCTATAGATATCTGTTAAATCCTTTTGTTTCATGACTTTTGTTTAGTTTCTATTTCAAATGACCTATTCATTGGTGAGAGGGGGGTACTGAAGTCCCCCACTATTATTGTGTGAGATTCAATATGTGTTTTGAGCTATAGTAAAGTTTCTTTTATGGATGTGGATGCTTGTACAATTGGGGTATAGATGTTCAAAATTGAGATTTAAACTTTGTGGGTTTTTCCTTTGTTGATTATGAGGTGGCCTTCTCCATCTCTTTTGAGAACTTTTGGTTGAAAGTCTATTTTATGGGATATTACAATTTATGAGACATTAGAATGGCTACTCCAGCTTGTTGCTTGGAAATCTTTTTATCAGCCTTGTATTCTGAGGTAGTGTCTGTCTTTGTTGCTGAGTTATGTTTTCTGTATGCAGCAAAGTGATGGATCCTGTTTGTGGATGCAGTTCGTTGCCCATGTTTCTTTTATTGGGGAATTGATCCCATTGATGTTGAGAGATATTATTGACCAATGATTGTTAGTTTCTGTTAATTGTTTTTGGAGGTATTATTTGTGTGTGTGTGTGTGTGTGTGTGTGTGTGTGTGTGTTTCTCTTGAGTTTATTGTGAGATGATTAATTTCTTATGTTTTATTGGGTGTAGTTACCCTACTTGTGTTGAAGTTTTGCTTCTAGTATCCTCTGTAGAGCTGGAGTAGTAAAAATATATTCTTTAAATTTAGTTTTGTGATGGAATATATTGGTTTCTCCACTTATGGTGTTTGAGAGTTGTGCTGAGTATAGTAGGCTGGGCTGGTATCTGTGGTCTCTTATGGTCTGTATAACATCTGTCTAAGATCTGTCTTATCATCTTTCTTGAGAAGTCTGGTCTACTTTTGATAGGCTGCCTTTATTTGTTACTTGGTCACTTCTCCTTACAGCTTTTAATATTCTTTCTTTGTTCTGTACATTTAGTTTTTATTATTATTACACTGCAGGAGGATTTTCTTTTCTTGTCCAATCATTTTGGTGTGGTGTAGGCTTCTTGTAGGTTTATGGCCATCTCTTACTTTAGATTAGGGAAGTTTTCTTCTCTGATTTTGTTGAAGATGTTTTCTGACCCTTTGAGCTGGGAGTTTTCACCCTCTTCTTTTCTTATTATTTTTATGTTTGATCTTTTAATTGTGTCCTGAATTTTCTGCATGTTTTGGTTAGGAACTTATTACCCTTTGTATTTTTTTTTGACCAACATGTCCATATCTTCTATGGTATCTTCTATGCATGAGATTCTCTCTTCCATATCTTGTATTCTGTTGGTGATGCTTGCGTCTGTTGAGACGGAGCTTGGCTATGCTGCTTAGGCTGGTCTCAAAATCAAAATTCTCCTGCCTCAGCCACTTTTGTGCTAGAACAGTACTTGTGCATCAACGCAGACAGCTCCAAAAGGGATTTTATATCTTGTTTCTCTGCTGGTTCTAGATCACATTCCAGATTGTCTGTAATTATGCCTGCTTATTCTCCTTTACCAGGAGCCATTTCTCAATGTTTCTTTTTCTTTCTTGCCCTTACCATTAAAGGATACAGTCCTGTTTGTTTCACCTTTGTAGAACATCTGTCTGTTTTGTTTGTTTGTTCTTGAGTAAGACAGTGGGAACAATCCATAGGTGATATCTGTGCTCAGGGCATTACATCAGGAGACCCAACTGTCAGCTTAGAGGTGATTCCACTAGGCTCCTACCAGGAACCTAGCAATGGTTTATGTCATCACCTGTCACCACCAGGTGCTGTGGCTTGCCTCTCTCTCTCTCTCTCTCTCTCTCTCTCTCTCTCTCCCTCTCTCCCCATGTGCTCCTGGACTGTCTCTATTCCCCTTTCTGTCTTTCTCTGTGCCCCATCCTCTTCTCCACACTCATGGCTGTGCTCTGGACCGTCTGTCTGTCTACATGTCTAGCCATCTGCCTCTCCCCTTCTCCAGGCCCTCACTCCATTCTCTTTCCCCAAATAACCCCCCTTTTATACCATATCTATTGAATGGCATAATTTCTCAGCAGCACATCTTGGCATGTGTTTTCCAGTTATCTCCTTGCTGCAGCATTATATTTCAAAACATTGATGCTGAGATTTGGGGGTAGTGCTCTTCCAATGTGTCTAGGCGAACTGAAATCCCTTTACCGATATTTCATAATGCCATTCACCTACTTTCTCTAGTATTGGCCATGTGTAGTTGGTGTCCTTCAATGTTTCGGTGCATGTTGTTTTTCAGTTTTAACTTTTACATATCAGGCCATCTGTGAGAAAATATGTTGTGGTAAGTATTTAAATCCAAGCCCAAGGTTTCTTCCCCACCTTGGTTATTGAGTTCCTGGATAAAAAACACACTCACAGCCTTTATATTTAAAATAAGCCTTAAGCAGCACAAGAGCTGCACAGATACCTAGATCTATGCTATTGGAATCTACTTTCCCATTGATAACCCTGAATTATTACTTACTACTTACTATATTTTATCTGGGCTGCTCTTAGCTCCAATTGGCTGGCCCACAGGGCCACGTTTTTAAGGCTCACCTAACCCGTGGCTGCTTCTCATTCTCTCTCTTGCATATTCTTCTTCTCTTCTAATCCCAAGCCCAGGAAACCTAAACCCCACCAATGTCTTTTCTGCCTAGGTATTGGTTGTTGGTATCTTTATTACCAATTGGAATTAACTTGGGAGCAAGGTCATAGGGACTATGAGCATACTCCAGGTTTTGGGTACTTGCACTTAGCATTACAACAGACAGTAAAAGATAAAACTTCAATAAAAATACTTAAGACTTCATGTATGGTGCTTAGTGTTTCTAAACATGGTTATAGTGGTTTTGAAAATGATGGTCCCAAGAGATCATGGGACAAAACACAGTTTATATTCTGATTCTGACAAGTCTCATAAATATACTTCCATAGCAGCTTTACTCTGGCCGTGGCACTTAGGTGTCATGGGACATAGAACCTATTTTGTGAATAATGGAATGAAAGTCACATCTGAGTACACCAGTTTAAGTTTAAAGTATCACTAGTTATCCCTGAAAAGCCCCACCTTCCTCACTGGGCAAGGAAGTGCATGCTTGCTTACTAGTCCGTCATCCCAGCAATACTCTGAGCCCAGCTCTGCCTCGGTCTGTTCACTTTCAGGCTTCTGTGAACACTGTTGAGATAAAAAAGCTTTCCAGGAGTCCTAGCCTTTCCTTCCCTCCATTTTGTTGTGATATAATAAGTGCATGTAACTACTGCTGCCCCCATTCAGTGCAGATAAGATGCACCACACTCCTGTGAGCTGTGCCGACCAGGCTGAGAATGTCGACAAAAAGCCCCTTGTGTTCTTCTCTGTCCCAGAGCCACTTACAAACACGGCTTGACTTTCTAACATCTTTGATTTCCGATTCCTTTTACTCTTTTTTACTTTTGTAAAAACGGAATCTGCACAGCAACAATTGATTTCTACCACTCCCTGGTCCGAGATGATTTGAATTCTGCAAGGCTCCTGAGGCAGTGTAGACTTGGGGAATTCTTATGTTCCAAATAGAATAGAACTTTCTATACTCTATTCCTTATATGGATGTCAAAGGCATAGCTTCCAGAGAGCACCAAAGAAACCAGAATTGTTAAACATGCAGGCTTTCTTTTTCAACAGAAGGGATATGCCTGCCTGCTTTCCATCCAGAATTCTGGGACTGGATGTGTTAATTGATACTTGCTGATCTTTTGCTATTCTGTGGAACCAGCCTTCACCTGAATCTCTGCCCTCAATCTTGTACATTGTCCAGGTGCTAATCTTGAGCTCTTTTTCTCTGTGAACAGAACCCATCCTTATGGGTTCCAACAGCAGAATATGTATCAGAGGATAGCCTTGTCCGGTATCAATGGGAGAGAGACTCTTGGTCCTGTGAAGGCTCCATCCCTCAGAGCAGGGTGGTGGAAGTGTGTGGCTGGGTGGGGGAGCACCCTCATAGAAGCAGGGGGAGGGAGATGGGATAAGGGATAGGGGGGATTGGGAAAGGGGATGACATTTGAAATGTAAATAATGAAAATATCCAATAAAAAAACCACTGGGGGGGTAGGGAAGAAAGAGAGAGAGAGAGAGAGAGAGAGAGAGAGAGAGAGAGGTTCCACATACTTTTGCTTTTTTTTTTTTTTTTTTTTGGTTTTTTGAGGCAGGGCTTCTCTGTGCAGCCTGGCTGTCCTGGAACTCACTCTGTAGACCAGGCTGGCCTCAAACTCAGAAATCTGCCTGCCTCTGCCTCCCGAGTGCTGGGATTAAAGGTGTGTGCCACCACACCCGGCATACTTTGCATTCTTGATCAATAGAACCCATATTTATTCTTATTATGAGCTCTTTGTCCTTGGGCCTATGGTCCTGAGCACCATTTATAAGTCAATAGAACTCATTCTTATGGTTAAAGGTCACAGATGCTTTGTATAAGTAACTTTGCAAGGGAGTTTCAATGCAGTCACTCCTAATGTCTTGTTGTGATAATTGTCATGTGGAGACTTTTTTCCTCAAAGTTTCACTGTGTGGAAACATGTAGGAAAAATCGAAGGCTTGGTTAGACTCCAAAAGTTTTGGGCCCAGCTCCAGCTAAAGTTGTTTTGTTTTTTGTTTGTTTGTTTATTTGTTTTATGCAAAAGCAAGAGGTTTATTTTCTGGCTTGACCAGTCGACCTTCAATTAGTCCCTCAAGGTGACTAGAAGGCGACATTGTTTTGTTCTTAACTTCACCCAGATTATATCCCTGCCAGTTGTGATGCTTGCAACCATCTCCGCAAATGGGCTGATAGTTTCTACATTTTATACTTGCAAAATACTTTAGCAGGTGTGGAGATAGGGATTTTTGGAGGTAGTGATCTATCTTTCGATGTTGATCTTATATGAATTAACAAAAGATAAATCATTTTTTGAGAGGATATTATACACACACAAATAAGCAAAAGATTTAAATAAAAATACATGAATATGTTAATTAGGCAATCAGAAAAGTAATGTCTCCAAATAATCAATGAATCGACAATTAGAATTACATAAAATTAAGTTGACAAAGGAAATAAGGATGAAGAGACAGCTTATAAAATGGGGGTAACTCTGTCAGATATCTTACAAGATTAATGTTTAGAACATGTAAAATGATAAATTCCCTCTGCGGATGAAATGAGCCAATTCAAGCCAAATGAAAGTATATAAAGTATATAAGGGCAGGTTTATTGAGAAACAGCTCAAGGGTGGATTTTCCAACCTTATAGGAAAAGGTCAGTGAAGTCTCCATGGAGAGGGACACAAAGGGGACCTGGAAGAGAAAGAGAGAAAAAGCAGGCACAGGAAGGGAAGGAGAAAGGCACAGGGAAGGGAGGGAGGGAGGAAGAGAGAGGGGTGTTTTACTCACCTAATGAACCTCTTCTACAAGGAAATATCCGTTAAGACAATCCAAGGAGGGTCCCTGGGTCGTTACCGACACTGTCCAACGTTCCGTTTAACATCGAGGTCAGGAGGTACACCGAGACCAAGAGACGGATGGGTATACCCTGGTGAGGGGGGAGGGGGTGAGGAGACGGCCCAAAGGACGTCGACGTCTGCAGGCACTAAGTTAAGCACAGTCTCCTTGCCAAGACTCTGATTACAAATCAGCATACCTGATTTTTAGATTTTCACGACTAAAGACAAGGCTGGCCTTGAACTCAGAAATCCGCCTGCCTCTGCCTCCGGAGTGCTGGGATTAAAGGCATGCGCCACCACGTCCGGCAAATAGTAATATTTTAAGATTATGCTGTAAACCCTTATCTAAGGATTTGTAAGTTGCTCCTTGGGTATGGGCTAAAATTTATATAATCTGCAACAAGTTTACATATAGCTGGAGCAAGTTTACATATAGCTGGATTACAGGCATGCGCCACCACGCCGGGCTAACTAAAATATGATTCTTTTTTTTTTTTTTTTTTTTTTTTTTTTTTTTTTTTTTTTTTTTTTTTTTTTTTTTTTTTTTTTTTTTTTTTTTTTTTTTTTTTTTTTTAAAGATTTATTTTATTTATTATACATTAAGTACACTGTAGCTGTCCTCAGACACTCCAGAAGAGGGAGCCAGATCGGATGGTTGTGAGCCACCATGTGGTTGCTGGGATTTGAACTTATCACCTTCGGAAGAGCAGTCGGGTGCTCTTACCCGCTGAGCCATCTCACCAGCCCCTAAAATATGATTCTTAAGTGATCCTCTAAAGAAGGAATGAGCCGGGCGTGGTGGCGCACGCCTTTAATCCCAGCACTCAGGAGGCAGAGGCAGGCAGATTTCTGAGTTCGAGGCCAGCCTGGTCTACAAAGTGAGTTCCAGGACAGCCAGGGCTATACAGAGAAACCCTGTCTCGAAAAACAAAAACAAACAAACAAACAATATATATATATATATATATATATATATATATATATATATATATATATATGTGTGTGTGTGTGTGTGTGTGTGTGTGTGTGTGTGTGTGTGTGTGTTTAGCCTTGTTTCTGTTAATGTTATTAAGCTATAATATAGCTTTAGATTTTATAAAAGTATTTTTAGTGAAAGAGAAGTATTTTGTTATAAAAGATTTTTATAAAATAAAAGTTTCAGAAAAGTTTCCAGTCTCTTTATGAACTATGCTTATGGCTCAAAAAGTTTTATTTGATACTTGAGGAGCTTCAACTCCAAATCATGATTTTTTTTTAAAGCTCAAACCTAACAGGGATAGAACCTAAAGTCCTAGCTTCACAAAGCTACTATAATTAAGAAATGCAAGTTAAAAGTAACTTTAACAAATCTGATAAATGATCAAATCATTTAATGTGTTGAGGAATATATCTAAAGTCTGGCAAAGAACTAAAGCAGTTAATTATAAGATTAAGCTTTATTTAGTCTCCTGTCTTATGTTTGCAAGGTACAGTTTAGAGCTGATAACTGAAGACAGACAAAAGTTGTTTAACTCAGATATTCTTAGTAGGTATCAGCCCTCAAACTTTTCAGAGATCTGTTGAGTATGGCGTTTAATGTTTAAACTTACTACGACAGACAGAGACTCCCAAATCCTGACAGCAATACCCATGCCCCGACCCCAAGTTCTCCAAGAAGATATAGGCAGAACAACAAAGGGTCCTACCTGGATTGTGGTATGCCAACCACTGAGTGAGACTGCCCTAATGCCTTGCCTGCTGCCAGGGCCACGACTGAACTGTGGGCAAACAGAGTGCGTTTAGTGAGTTAATTATCTCATGCTGTCTAAGACAAGGTGAGGTCATCTCTCCCATGTTCCTCCTCCACAGAAAACCTCTCCTCTTCTGGGTGTGATAGCTAAAGACTGCTTCGGCCCACATTGCCATGGAGACCACAGGAACCTGGGATAACTGTCTAGGTAGTAGATTATGGACTAATCTTTATCATTTTAATTAATATTTAGCATTTAGATTATAATTTATCCTTCTCAGGTCTCTGATCACATTGATAGCTAACCTAACAGCTAGAGAACAGTAAGCAACAAGTTGGTTACCCCAAGGTAAGCAAACCACTGCTGTGTCATTTCCTTAGTTAATTCATTAGCTAGTTAAAACTACTAGATCTCTTATTTAAAAAGAAAAACAGGTTTGCCTTGCTCACGGGCTTCATGTCAAAAGATAAATAGTTTTTAGATGTAACTTTTTTATTATTCTTTTATCTAAAGGAACTCTCTTTACAGTGACTACTCCCAATGATTAACCACCTGTGTCTCATTCATAGTACATAAGGACAGAAAAAAATGTAAAGTATATGTAAGCTTTGAGAATATGAAATGTTAGCTTATGAGGTTATGAGAAAGTGTTTTAAGGTTGGGGAAAGCAAGTGAAAGCTTAAATGGTGATAAAAAGTGATTTAAGTTACATAAAAGAAGCCGGGCGTGGTGGCGCACGCCTTTAATCCCAGCACTCGGGAGGCAGAGGCAGGTGGATTTCTGAGTTCGAGGCCAGCCTGGTCTACAGAGTGAGTTCCAGGACAGCCAGGACTATACAGAGAAACCCTGTCTCAAAAAACCAAAAAAAAAAAAAAAAAANCTCTCTCTCTGTTCCCCTTCTCTGCTCCCATGGCTCTGTTCCTATCTGTCTGCCTGTCTACATGTCTACTCATCTTTCCCAACCACTTCCCCAGGCCCTCACTCCCTTCCCTTGCCCCAAATAAACCCCCTTTATACCAGATCTGTTACACAGTGTAATTTCTCAGGGGGATACTTTGGCATGGGCCTGCCAGGTATCCCCGTTGGTGCATTATGTTTTATAACAATACATCTAAAGGAAGATTAATGTTCAGCATATAAAGTGATAAATTATCTCCACAGAAGAAATGAGCAACTTCAAGAAAAAATAAAGTATATACAGGCAGGTTTATTGGGAACAGCTCTCAGGCTATTCACCAATCTCATGGGAGAAGGACAGTGAAGTCACGAAGGGGAGGAGGGAGACAGCAGAGAGGAGGAAGAGGAAGAGAGAAAGAACATGCACAAAAGGAGAGAGAAAACGAAGATGGGGGAGAGGGAAAGAGTGAGAGGAGGGAGGGAGGGAGAGAGAGAGAGAGTGAATAATCAAGTGAAATATCTGGTTTATACAGGGAAGAGCTTCTCGGAGAGAGGAAGCCAGGCTCCTGCACTGAAAAGTTCAGCATGGAGGGTGGGGTGTGCCAGCCATGCCCTGGAGGGCATATAGGTAGGGACTGAGAGATGCTGGTTGTACCTGAAGACAAGGTCACCTTGTATGTTAATTAGGCACCTCAGCTGCCTTTTCTGGGTGTGAAACCCAAGATAAAGAACTAAGAAAAAAAAAAAATCAAACACTAAAATCCCCAAATAATATAATCAATAAGTGGCTAAGTGAATTGGGTATACAATTCTCAAAAGAGGCACAAATGAACAATAAATATACTTAAACTCGTTCAACCTGCTCAGCTAGCAGGAAAATGCAGGCCAAAACTACCATAGAATTCCACCTCACCCCAGTCCGAACTGCTATCCTGAAGAACACTAACCAATGCTGGTAAGGATGTGACAGAGGAGGAACCCCTTTTGTACCATTAGAATGAGCATAAAGTGGTAAATGCCCTGTGGAAGTCAGCGGGGAGATCCTAAGGACCAAACAAACAATCCCACGGTATCCCTCTGGGAGGGAGTCTACCAGGGCAGTCAGCATACCACAGAGACGGATGCACACCAACACTTAGTGTGTCTACCCATAACAGTCAAGTTCTAGAGCTTGCCTACATGCCCATCAACAGATAAATGGATAAAGGAAATGTGGCACGCACAATGGAATTTTATTCAGAGATAAAGAAGAATGAAAATTGTCACTTACAGAGTTAGGACTAGAGTGAAAGAAGCTAAGTTCAGAAAGACAAGTATCACGTTTCTCTCATATGCAGAACACAGCCTAAAAGTCATATACAAGACAGGAAGGGACTATTTAACAAGGAAGAGGACCAGCAGCGGGGAAAGGGGTCGGATTGGGGAACCAGAGAGGGCTGGGGCTGAGTCTGATCAAAGAAATGTATGAAAATGTCACAATGAAGCGGGTTATTTTGTAAATTGAATGTATCCTAATTTTAAAAGGTGATCAATTTCATTAGTCTTTAATGTAAATCGAAGCCACAAGATGTCACTATATGCATATTAGAATGGCCCAAATTGACTGGTGGGCTGTGGATGTACTTCAATGGTAAAGGGCTTGCCCAGAATATACAAAGTCTTGAATTTTAAAATTATTATTATTTTTTTCTTTTCAAGATTCAAATGCGATTACATCATTTCCCTCTTCTTTCCTCCCTCCCAACCCTCCTACACATCCCTCTTTGTTCTCTTAAAGTTCTTGATTTTTTTACCTGTATAGGATAGAAAACAAACAAACAAACAAACAAACAAAGAATATTGTCAGGGTCAATGGTAGGAGCCTGAAACTCCAGCATTCTTGTTAGTGAGAGGAGAGTTGTGAGTTCAATGACAGTCTGAATGACATAGTTAGACCTTATTTAAAAACCACAACCAAGCCGGGCGGTGGTGGCGCACGCCTTTAATCCCAGCACTCGGGAGGCAGAGGCAGGCGGATTTCTGAGTTCGAGGCCAGCCTGGTCTACCAAGTGAGTTCCAGGACAGCCAGGGCTACACAGAGAAACCCTGTCTCGAAAAACCAAAAAAAAAAAAAAAAAAAAACCCACAACCAAACAAACACAGAAATCTGAGGACCCCAGGTTTTTGCAATCAGCCATTGCTGATAATGTAAAATGTTATAACCAATGTGCAAAACAATCTGAGAGTTTCTTTAAAAGGTTACATAAATTCTATCTTATGACCCAGTTATTGTTACTTAGAAGAAATGAGAGCATAGAAAACTAAAAGTATTTGCAGATAAGTAGTCATAAGGGCTAAGTTATAATAGTCCCAAACTTGGAACAAACTAAACATTCACTATGGCCAATGAATGAATAAACAAATTGTAATATGTCCATACAATAAAATACCAAATTATGGTGTTTAAGAAAATAATGAACTAGTATTTTTATGGAGTAGCATGAGTGAGACTCAAAATAACTGTTCTGAGAGAAAGAAGTCTGACAAAAATAAATAGGTGAATAAGTCCACTTGGTAAAATTCTACAAGATTTATATGTACAGAAAGTAACTCAGATGAAAAGGTGTTGAGAAGGAGCCTAACAGAGGAGAATCTTGTGATGTTATGGACATATGCTCATTATCTCTCATGAGCATATAGAGCCAAACTGATCAAACATATACATATACATATAAAACATATACATACACATATACAAATGCAAAACAATGAGTTGAAGAAAAAGAGGCCATGAACTTGAAGGGAAATGGGAAAGGGTATATGGCAGGGTTTAGAGAGAGGAAGAGGATGGGAGGGGATTGTTGCAATTTCGAAAGAAACAAACAAAAAAGAGAGACCCCTGTACCTCTAACCTTTAATGTTTCCATGGTATGCAGTTAGCTAAATTTACAAAATCTGAAGGTACTTTGTTCAAAAAGCCCAGAAATACCATTTTGGGGAAGCCAAATTGTTCACTTGGCCACTGTGCCCTGAGTCTGCTTATACAAACAGGCAAGGGGAGTTTAGATGTCAAAAGCCAATCTTGTTCAGCTCCGCAACGTTCATCATGTTAACACAACGCACGAGTGCATGCACGCATAGCAGTACAGGAGTTAATGAATTAACATAATGAGATTAAGCATTCCAGCCCAGGTATCCTGCTTCTATGGGGCCTCCTGAGTAGAAAAACTGAAGGCTTTCTTTCCAGTGATTGCATCCACTGCTGCCTACAAACACAGGGATATAAGAATGAACTGTGTTACCTACAGGACTTCAGATCTGCTTCATCACTATCCTAATTATACAGACCTCTGTGTAAACATCTGCTTCCCTCTTTGGTGCACACTCAGATGCCGAGCCATATGCTGGGACTGGAATGGCTATGTGATGAGGAAAGGTATCCTTAGGCTGTCTGATCCACTGTTGCCTCTTCTGCCACAGATCTACGAGACCAGTGACCAGCTGACACAGGAGCCTGACCTGGCTTTTGTCTACCTGTGGTATGTGGGTTTGACACATTCACAATGGATACACCACAGAAACTGGTACAAATGACCACAGGATATTTTGTAAGGTCTGAGTGTCACATGTTCACATAGTTTTTGAGTTCTCTGAAATGAAAATTTTTTTATATAGTAATTATGAACTTGCTATTTTGGAATTTCCCCAGGGAACTACTTTAAAAAGTTTTTAAGATTTCATAAATGTGTGTGTGTGTGTGTGTGTGTGTGTGTGTGTGTGTGTGTGCAAACCCCAGATTTACCATAATTTATAGAAGTGCATCCATCACACCAACAAGCAAAGGATCAAAATGAGGTACAAGCGGAACGGTCCATTTTAAAAGCAGCCTTCATTCACCATGGAAAGGTTAACAAGGACCCAGGAAGAACATAAAATTCCATTTGTGATTTTCTGACTGCTGGGGCCCATAAAACACCAATTACTAAAGTTGTATGCAATATTTTGCAGTACAGAAGCACTCTGTGAATTACAATGTCAGAAAATTTATAAAGTAGAGCAAGACTGAGATAGTTAGGATACAATGGACTGAATGATACTGAAGTTGCTTAATATCATTTATTACCCTTTCACTAGGGGATCTAGGATAGATGGGGTGGGCTTCAGGGATGGTAGGTTCAGCAGTTATACAGCTTTGTCAGGCACACATCAGTTTTTCTTTCCATCTATAGTTAGTCCCATCCTAAAAATGTGTATCAACTTGTGTACCAAGCTTCCATTTGCATGTGCAGTGGGAGAAAGAAAGGATCAGCGAGGTATATGCCTTTATCAGTTTCTTGGCTACCCTTGGTCACAGGTCCAGCTGGGGACAGTAACTATGGCCATAGAAGGGCCATAGTTCAGCCTCTGTAACTGTTCTTCATCTTACTGAGAATGGCTTACACTCAGAGACAGTGACCCTTACAGTCCTGGGGCTGTTGTTGGTTACCACTCAGAAGCTGTTGGGTTATATTTGTTTGTTTGGTTTGGTTTTTTTGACTATTCATCTGACAACATGGCTTTCTACCCCACAGTATCGGCCAATCACCATTGTCTTATTTGTTACAGCACATAAAAATCCTGAGAAGCTCAAATTAGTTCAGACCAATTCCACCTTCCAGGTGAGGTAAGGGCTGTTCTCAGAAATGTGGTCTGTGTGCATCAAAAATAAAGCTTTCAGCCACAGCATTTCAGGAGGGAAGCAGGGGTGGGGTCTGGGGTCAGGGTGGGTAAGGATGAGGGCTGGGAAAGCTCAGACTCACACGGCAGAGATAATACAAGACCGATGACCTTTATCAGACATGTACATGGTACTTCAGAATTTCCTCAAAAGAACTGATTGAAAAAATACTTAAAATGGCTAAGAAGATTGCAAAGCCAAGAAAGGACACAGTCTGCCAGGGAAGATTCTGGTTTAAGTAAGACATGCTGAGGGGTTTGCCTATTATCTTGTTATATCCAGTATACAGGTTATGAATTACTATTACACATTCCCAAAACTTCAACATATTTAATAGAGGGTAAAGACACACTGTGCTTACACATAGGTATCAAGAAAAGACTTCACGTCAGGCACTGACTATCGTATGTACTCTTCATGAGCGAGGACAGTTGTAATGCCAATTTTACAGATGAGATATGAAAGGTTAAGTGATTTCTTCAGAAAACACAGCCTGAAGCCTGAATCTATGATGCAGTCCCAAGAGTGCTAACTGATTCAGTGCCTTGCTCTAGTTTACAAAATGTTCATTATAAATCTTAGAATTATACTGTGCTATGAAGTATAAAGTACTGCACGGGGTACCAGGGACCACAAAGCACAAAGCACAAATAATCACGCAGGTGTTTACCTTTGATTGCAACTGAACCCTGCCCTTCCTGCCTATCATCATCATACCACCATCATCCCTATCATCATCATCATCCCCATCAGAGATAGGGGTTCATTTAACAGTCCTAGCTGGCTTGGAACTTGCTATATAGGCTCAGTTGGCCTCAAACTTGCAGCAGTCTTCTGGCTTCTACATCCCAAGTACTAGGATTATAGTTGTGCACTGTGCCACTTGACTTAACCTTGGTGCTTACATTCTGAAATCATTGCAGATGTTCTGGAGGGGAGTGGCATGCTGCCAAGGTAGAAGAGACTGGCCTACTCTAGGACGCCTCTGACTGGACTCAGGATTAGGTACAGACCACTCCCAAATATAAATTTCTAAGCACAAAACAGATGCAAAAAGATCCATTGTTAAGCTAACAAAGAGGGGGTGGGTGGGGGGGTGGAGGGTGGTGGTGGTGGTGAGCTGAATCTGAATTGGGCAGAAGCAGTAGCAGTAATTAGCTTTGCAAGTGTTAATTATCAGAGAATGAGTTAGGACTAGGTTGTGTTGCTAAGTTCCCATTGGGTATTTTAATTAGGTTAGTCAAAAGAATGGATTTTGATTCCTGGACCTTGGGGTTTTGGTAGTTGGGTCTTGGTAATGAGTCCCAGGAATGAGTCAGTGGTTAAATAAGGGAATGGCCCTTTGTGGGGCATTGGGCTATACACAGACAGTCTGGTCTCCAGTCAAGCTGAGATGTTGAACCCTGGGACCCGGTGGGGATAATTCACCTACATGGAATGGAAGGAGTTCTCTCAAGTCTCCTGGACCCTGGCTCCAGTCGAAGTTACCACTCCCTCAGCCCCACTCCACCCCAAGAGAAGCTTGGTTAGTAGTCACGTAGGCAATGTCCCAAGCTTCTGACCTTCAGGCTAGACTCTTCCCCAGTTACCTAGCAACAGAAAAAAATAGCATACTTTAAGAGGGGCTGTTTGGCTGGGCGGTGGTGGCACTTGCCTTTAATCCCAGCACTTGGGAGGCAGAGGCAAGTGGATTTCTGAGTTAGAGGCCAGCCTGGTCTACAAAGTGAGTTCCAGGACAGCCAGGGCACACAGAAACCCTGTCTCAAAAAAGGGGGGGGGGCTGTTTGGCCCCTCCCGTCTCTCCTCTCTCTCCCTCTTATTCTTTAGCCTTTCTTCTCTCTCTCTCCTTTCCCCCTTCTCTCATTTTGGCCATGGCCGGTCTCTATCTTTCTTTTCACCTTCTCCCTTTCCCCCTGCCTCTCTATAATAAAGCTCTAAAACTGTAAACTGTCTCTGTTCTTCAAGGCCTGCTGTGCAGACTCTAGCCTGTGTGGGAACCTCTTTCCCTCAGCCCTCTCTCCCATAACCCTGGGGCTACAGGGTGTCACTCTGGGGCCCCAGGTCAGGGGCTGCCACATGTCCACCCCCACCCCCGTCGAGTGGGGTCAGTGGCGTAGATGCCCACCCGGGCCCAGTGGAAAGCTGTCTGCAGCCCTCCAGTGTCTGCTTGCCCAGAGCATAGGAGGAACTCTACCGGAAGTGGGCTATCTTCCCTTCCCCCTCCTTCCCCAGGCCCCTTTTAGTTCCCACTGACTTTGGTGGCTAGCTTTAGAAATGTCATCTAACAGCTAAGCAAGGCGAAGAAAGGTAAAGGCAAAAACTCTTGGCTCCATGTTTCCCATGCTTGGGTGTGTGTTTGCCATGGTTTGGCCTGTTAGAGCCCCTCAACAGTGACTGCTAAATTTTGTCTATAAGTTCCAATAGATACAAAGTTTATGATAATTGATACAGACACACTGGAAGAAAAACCAATCTTAAAATGATCTCTTATTAGGAAGGCAAGTCTTCCTTCCTTCCTTCCTTCCTTCCTTCCTTCCTTCCTTCCTTCCTTCCTTCTTTCCTTCCTCCCTTCCTTCCTCCCTTCCTTCCTTCCTGTCTGTCTTCATAGTGTCTCACAGCATATCCTGGCTGATCTGGAAATCATCATGTACACCAAGCTGGCCTTCAGCACTTAGAGGTCTGCCTGACTCTGCCTCCGGAATTACAGGCATGTATCACCACTCCTAGTTGCATGAGTGGGTGCACAGAGGGAGCAGCTATATTTGTGACTCAATATAGGTGATGGAGATCTCCATTCATTCCATCACATATCTCTGCTTCCTCCTTCCTTCTTCTTCTTCTTCCTCTTTCTCTTCTTCTCTTCCTTTATCCTCTACTCCTCATTTTCATATTCTTCTTTCCCTCCTCCTTCTATGTGTAAGCATTGTATGTGTGTATGTATGTATGTATGTATGTATGTATGTATGTATGTATGTATGGTGTGAGTGTATGGTGAGGTGCACATGTAACTGTGTGCACATGCAGCTATATGCATGTGGAGGTTAAAGATTAATATTGAGTATCTTTCTTGCTTGCTCTCCACCTTATATACTGGAGCAGGGTCTGTCCTTGAAGGTAACCAATTCAGTTAGTCTAGCTAATCAACTTGCTCTAGGAATCTCTGGCCTCTACCCCTCAAGGGATAGGATTACAGGTAGGTCATCTCAGCTACCCAGTTTTTACTCAGGTGATGGAGATCCTAATTCCAATCGTAACATTTTTCTCAAGCTTCAACAGCAAACACTTGACCCACTGAGGCATCCTCCAGCCCCCAGCCCTGTGTTTCCTCTTTGTGTTATGAAGTGAACTGGATTACTGCTATACTATGGAACTAAACTTGATTTGGGGTAACTCCTGCTGCTTTAAACTACACATTTGGCTGTCTGTCTTGGTTCAGTTGCTGATGTCTGGGGCTCCAGGAGGCACAATTCCACTTGAAATCCTACCTAGGCTTAGAGACACACAGCCCACCAAGCCTTTGCCCCTGCTGGAAAATTGGTACTTAATGCTTTCTGTAGACCAGGTGCATATTTTACACTTTCAGGAATCTTTTTTTTTTTTTTTAAAGTGGAAACATTTTCCTTCATTTTACAGATCAGAGAAAGATAAACAAACAAACAAACAAACAAACACCAATTACCTTTGGCAATGCCAGGCAAGAACCCAGGTTTTCCTGGCTCTGCAGCAAAAATTTCTATACCTTACCTGTCTGCAGGGCCCTTAAGAGCCCTGGCTCATTCTCCATACTCCTTTCCAGCTCTCACTGTCTAGATAGAGGGTGAAGTCGAACAAATCAGAATCTCTGCCATTTCCTTCTCAGTTAAATTCATTTTTTTAAAAAGAAAAAAGTAACTCTATACTTACATAAATATTGTCAGAAACAATTTAAAGAAAGAAAAATTAATTAAGGGATTAATGATACAACTGCATCATTTAACTGAGAGACAGGTGCTGTCAATCCCAGGTCATTATTGTTGGATGATTGCTGAGTTCTAAGCCTTTTCTCTGCTCACTGCCATGCGTTCCCGCTCCTGTACTTCCTTACCAGCCTGACAATGAGGTCCTCGGATGCTCTGGGCTAAACCTTCAAGTATTATGGCATTAAGGATTTAAATTGACCACACAGCTCAATGTGTGATGAAAATATGAAATAGCTACCAGACAAGTGAAGGCAATTTTGGAGTGCATTAATAAATAATTGTGCTGGAAAAGGTTCTGAAGTAGTTCAGATATGAAACTTTTATAAATAATTATAAAACAGTGTGAGGCCATATGCTCAAATACAGTCACAAAGTAAAACAGAAAGAAAAAGAGCCTAGAAGAGGGAATGACCTTTGAGAAAGGCACTGAAATACTGTTGGAAGTTTGACAGGTAGACATTGAAGCCAGACATCTTAGGCTGGGTTCACACTGATGGTCAAGGCAAAGCAAAAGAAGGAAACTACATGATATATCTGTGGAAAAGTTAGATATAGCCAATATGATGGCTCAATGGGGACAGGTGTTTGCTGCCAAGCCTGGTCTGAGGTTTATCCCCAGAATTCACAAAAAGAAAATCAAGTCCTGAATGTTGTCCTCTCCCTCCTCATGCATGCTATAGTTCTCAGCTAGTTAACTAACTAACTAACTAACTAACTAACTAACTAACTAACTAACTGTGGTAGTTTGAATAAGTTTGACTCCCACAGACTAATTGTTGAATGCTTGGCTCTCAGGGCATGGTACTATTGTTGGAGTAGGTGTGATCTTACTTGAGGAAGTACATCACTGTGGTGATGGGTTTGAGGTTTCCTGTGCTCCAGGTCTGCCCAGGTTTTCCATGCTCAAGCTCTACCTAGTGTGCAATATAGTCCTCTTCTGCTCCCTGAAGATAAAAATTTAAAACTCTTGGCTACTCCATGTCTGCCTGTGTGGTGCCATGCCTCCTACAATGATGATAATGGATTGAACATCTGAAACGGTATGCCCGTGCCAATTAGTTTTCTTTTGTAAGAGTTGCCATGGTCATGGTATGCCTTCACAGCAATGAAATCCTAACTAAGACACTAACTAACTAAATATAAATGTAATTTTAAAACATTAAGAAAAATTAAGAAATTGGGTCGGGGTTATAGCTCACTTGGTAGAGTGCTTGAATAATAAGCATGAGAACTTAAGCTTGATCCCAGTGTCCAATACACTGGGCATGTTATAAAGAGGCAGATGTAGGGAGATCAGAAGTTTGTGGTTATCCTTGGTTACACAGAAAATTCGAGGTTGGCCTTAGCTATATACGATTCGGTGTGTTATCTCCTTTTCTATTGCTTCAGTAAAGCACCATGAGCAAGGTGACCTGGAGGAGAAAGAGTTTATTTGCGATTATGGTTCCAGTGTGTTAGAGTCCATGATGGCAGAGTGGACACATAGTAACAGGAGCAAGAAACTGATAGCACACCTTCTGAACCACAAGCAGAGCGTAGCCACTCTCAGAGACATACTTCCTTTCACCAACTTCACTCCCTCTAAACCTACCCAAGCAGTGCCAGCAACTGGAGACCAAATATTCAATTCTCTTAGTCACTTGTTAATTTGGTAGACCGTCACTCTTAGGTGTTTGACTACTTCTGGCTAAGCTATAGAAAGCCATCCTTGCTGTGTGAGGCTGGCGAAGTATTTATTAGAGCCTCAGCTAACCTTTATTCTACTGTGCCAAGCATCTACTATGAGCACATCATGGCAAGCCTTCCCAGATAACCTCCTGACCCCTCTACCTGGTTTGATTCACTCAAAGAATGCTTCCCTAAATCTGTTTTTTGTTTGTTTGTTTGTTTGTTTTGTTTTGTTTTAATAGAGCCTCCTCACCGAAGATAGGGGAGCTTGTTGAAAAGAAAATTTATTTTAATGGATTATTATTAGAAGGGCATAGGGATGATTGACAGGGACTAAGGAAGGGCTAAGAGCAGCCTGGTGGTCATGAGCAGAGACAGGAACCTGCTGTCTAGCTTTCTCTCTACTCTCTTGTTCCTTTCTTTCTGTTTCATTCATCTCTGGCCTGCCTTCTGCCACTCATTTGTGTTGTAGAAAATATGGCTACTGGAATATGTATCCAGGAGCAGGAGAAGAACATCGCATTTGTAAAGATACTCTGACTAGCCACTTCTGATATAACAGCCATAGCATGTGAGGCAGGAGCATCCCTAGGACCCTGCCTGGGTAATACCACTAGAATACATGTAAGGAGGGGCAGCTCACAGGGAAAGGGAACCCAAAGCGGAGACATGCACATCTCTCTAGACTAAGCTACTTGTTGGATATGGCAGGTCCTGGCCACAGGTGTGAACTCTTATTTTGTTTTGGCTGGTGTGGCTGAAAGTATGCTGTGGATCTATTTGTGTGCTACTCATAAGTGTATTTATGCACATGGAGGCCAGAGGTCAGCCTAAATTTCTGTCTTTCAGCAGCTCTCCACTTAAAAAAAAAAAGTCTTTTTTTTTTTTTTTTTTTTTTGAGACAGGGTTTCTCTGTGTAGCCCTGGCTGTCCTGGAACTCACTTTGTAGACCAGGCTGGCCTCGAACTCAGCAATCTGCCTGTCTCTGCCTCCTGAGTGCTGGGATTAAAGGTGTGCGCCACCACGCCCGGCTAAAAAGAAGTCATTGTGTGTGTTTGTGTATGTGTGTTTGTGTGTATGTTTGTGTGCGTGTGTGTGTGTGTGTGTGTGTGTGTGTGTGTGTGTGTGCGCACACGTGCATGTGCTGTGTCTTCACCATTCATGTACACAGTCTGAGTTTGGGTTGTTACTAAGGTCAAAAGAGAGTGTCAGATCTCCTGAAGCTGGAGTTGCTAGAAACTGAACTCCTCTCTTTCAGAAGAGCATTAAGCATTTTGAATCACCAGGTCATACTTTGGCTGGCTCGAAGCTCAGTCTCAATATGTAGACCAGGCTGGCCTGGGACTCACAGAGATCCATTCGCTCGGCCTCTCTAATGATGAGGTCCAAGGTATGTGCCACGGTGCTGTGCTGTGTCTTGTTCTTTTGAGGCAGGATCTTTCCCTGGTTCCTGGGCTCACTGAGTAGGTTAGGCAGACTGGCCAGCAACCCCATAAATCTATCTCCTCACTCCTCTCCTCCCTTTTCTTGGGGGGGGGCAGTATTAGGATCTGGAGTCCTCAGGCTATTATGGCAAGTGCTTTACTTACTGAGCCATCTCTTTAGCCCACCCTCCCTTTTGGTTTTGTTTGCCTGTTCTTCTTTTGAGACAGTCTCTTATATCCCATGCTGGACTCAAATTCATTATACAGCTGAGGCTGGCCTTGAACTTCTGATCTCCTGCCTCCACCTCTAGAGTGCTGGGATGAGAGACATGAATGGTCCCACCTGGCTGAAGTAGAAGTTACTTAATTGTGAAGGCAAATCTCTTAAAATTGTACACAATTGAAAATTCAATTCACTGGGTTCATTAACTCCAACTCAAGGGCTGACTAGAGAGATACACAGACAGTGGCTGCAGCAACAGATAATGTAATAGAGAGAATGCTTCCAGCATTGCAGCCCAACTACACAGCCTTCTTCTAGAATGCCGTCATTTCTGCTTCTACCTGCAGAAACCCTAAGCGTCGCAGCTTTGAACACAGCCAGTCCCTCTTGGGTTGCGGAGTATGTAATCCAATCTCATAGTAAGCTGCCAAGAATTTCTAAATCCCATTGGAACACTGAGACAGTCCTTCTAACCTCATTACACCTCCATTTCTAGTCTTACTTACCTCCAAATGTCAGTACTAACTAATTCAATCACGTTTCTCCCTCTTGTCATGTAGGATCAGGAGGCTATTGCAGTGCTCTAGCCTGTGGGAACTGGCTGGCTTACTTCCTATATTATTTCTTCTGTGGCTGGTTCCTCCTCAGTCGTGTGTGTTTGTTATCCACACATCTACTAGCTGCTCTGCAAAACTGCATCTTCTTTTCATAGGATAGAGAGATATGTCTCAAGGGATGGCAGCAGATCCAAAGCTTCCCCTCTCCAGCCTCTCTTACTTCCAGATATGGCCCGGGAGCCAGTCCTCATCTGAATGTGGGAGACATTTATTTAAGTCGCCTTCAGATTAAAATTTAAAAGTACCTCTGTTCTCCTGCTGTCTCACCCTTCTCAAATGGAAAAGTTCCCGCAGCTTCTGGGGACAGTGTAAGCAGAGGATGAAAGGAACTTGGATCTTTGGAGTACCCCACAGAGCAAAGCTGGTGAGCATGAAGGACACCCGCCAAGAGGCTTGACTGTGAGTGGGTGGAAAGATGCAGAAATCTGGGGGTTACAGCCATTGTGCAGTATCACCTCAAATGAAAACTAACTCCTTGCCTTCAACTCCCATGGGTTGTTCTCGAGGGTCCATCCTTCCCCCAGCCACTGGAAGAGGTTCCTTCCACCACAGCCCAGACCCCAGGGTGTCGGAACTTGGTCCTGGCGTTTCCTAGCTCCTTGTTGAATCTTTCAGGTCACTCTTCCTTTACAGTTAACCCATCCAGCATTTCCTAGCATGAGGAGCTGTCCTTGACATTATTATTTAGTCTGTGCTTAAAAAGAGAATTTGAAGACAAATGTGAATATCAGCACTGGTATCCATAGCAACTGTAAGAAATAGATGGAGTTCTATGTACATCCATTTCACTGATACCAAGTAGGGAACTACTGATCTCTTCCATGTGACCCCTCTCATTGTCTACACTCTTCTCTTCATCCATCCTATTTCTGGGGTGTGTGTGTGAATATGAGGCAGATGCAGCATAAATACCAAAGGCCAAATGAAGGCTCACCTAAAAGTTACTTCACTTCTTGCTTAAATCTATCCAAAGTGCACTGCTCCAGTGTGTTAACCTTTTAAGTAAATATTTAATGATTTACTGATACTTCATTTTAGAGTTGAAAGGAAATAAACCACATGTTCTCTCATATGTGGAGTCTAGCCCACTGTGTGTGTGTGTGTGTGTGCGCGTGCATACATGCAGAAGCAAATCAATATCATGTTCGTACAGACAAAGAAAATAAGAGGGACTAAGTGTAAAGGGATAGTAATGGCAAGCATTAAGAGAAGATATGTAAAGCTAAGTGATCTCTAGTTCTAAGTCTGTCATGGATTTCTTTGGTTCTGGTGGTGGCTAGGTGCATAAAAATATATTTGATACTGAAAATGTAAAATTGAATGTGAAGCTTCACAGCTTCTGTCTGGAACTCCAGTTCCATCTCTGTAACTTCACTAAGTTGTATGGGTCTGCATAGTTTTAGTGTGTGATGATTTGTATTTATTTGCAAGGATATCTTATGCTTTAAAAGAAAATCCTTGTAATTTTATAGTTCCAAAAGTTCTAAAATCAATAGTCTTAAGTGTCTCAAATATTATTGACTATTTAAAGTTAGTGTATTTGTAGCTGTCTCCACAAAGTTTCCTAGCTTTCTGGGTTGCTTGTTAGTTTTGTTGTTTCTGACCCCTGACCCACAGACAAGAACAGTAGAACTGGGGAGGCAGTAGTGCTGTTTTCCTCCTCTTCCTCCTCCTCTTCCTCCTCCTCCTCCTCCTCCTCCTCCTCCTCCTCCTCCTCCTCTTCTTCTTCCTTTCTTTCTTCTTTTTGACACAGAAGTCTCTCTACCTATCACTGGTTGTTCTAGGACTCTCTATGTAGAACAGGCTGGCCTCAAACTCACAGAGATCCACCTGCCTCCCTTGGGATTAAAGACACACAGCTCTTCCAGCTGCCAATCTTTCCTGGCATGATGATAACAGACTAAACTCGAACCTGCTAGCCAGTCCCAGTTAAATGTTGCCCTTTATATGAGTTGCCTTGGTCATTGTCTTAGTCAGGGTTTCTATTCCTGCACAAACATCATGACCAAGAAGCAAGTTGGGGAGGAAAGGGTTTATTCAGCTTACACTTCCATACTGCTGTTCATCACCAAGGAAGTCAGGACTGGAACTCAAGCAGGTCAGGAAGCAGGAGCTGATGCAGGGGCCATGGGGAGATATTCCTTATTAGCTTATTTTCCCTGGCTTGCTCAGCCTGCCCTCTTATAGAACCAAGACTACCAGCCTAGAGTTGGCACCACCCATAAGGGGCCTTTTCCCCTTGATCACTCATTGAGAAAATGCCGCACAGCTGGATCTCATGGAGGCATTTCCTCAACTGAAGCTCCTTTCTCTGTGATAACTCCAGCTTGCGTCAAGTTGACACAAAACTAGCCAGTACAATCATGGTGTCTCTTCACAGCAATGGAAACCCTAATTAAGACACTAGGTAAACATTTTTTGTTTGGTTGGTTTTTACAAGTAAATCACAATACTCAGGGCAGATGGTAATGGAGACAATGTGAGCCAAATACATAAGTGATGTGTTTGCTTCGGCTGGAGCATCTCTATCCAGTTTTGAGACTGGGTCTTGAGAGGGGAGTTCTTCCAGTTCTTATACTTGTATTCTATCTGGGTCACATACCTGCTATGTCTTTCACAAAGGAAGCTTAATTTATTCTTGTAAGGAAAGCTTTGTTCAAAGATAAGTGAGAACCGCTCTGTTCCCACAGGCTCTTATCTCCTAAAAGTCCCTGGGCCACCTTGTATCTTCCCACCAAGAACTCGATATATGAGCTCTCAGAGGTGATTAGGCAAGCCTTTGTTTTAATTTTACTTCATCTATCCCTTTGAGGATTTCATACATGTATACAGTATATTTTTATCAAATCCCCTCTCTCCTTTTTCTGACTTCTCCCAAACGGTTCCCCACAACCCCTTCCCAACTTTGAATCTTTTCTTTTGCTTTATAATCCTCTGAGTTCAATTAGAGCTGCTCTATGCTCCTGGGTGCAAGGAGCCATCTGCAGGTGCATGGGCAAAGCTGAGGGAGCCAGGCCCCTGAGGGAGCCAGGCCCCTGAGGGAGCCACGCCCCTGAGGGAGCCACACCCCTGAAGAAAGCCGTTTCTTCCTCCTGTAGCCGCATGACTGCCAATAGCAATCAGCCTGGGGTGAGGGCTTTGTGAGCCTTCCACCAGCCATGTTAAGCACGGTTTTTATTTATATATTTTAAATTTGTGTGTGTGTGTGTGTGTGTGTGTGTGACAGTGTCCATGTAAATGCTAGAAGACAACTTTCAGGGTCTTGCTACTGTATGGGTCCCAGGGATTGAACTCAGGTCTTCAGGCTTGGTGGCAATTGCCTTTACCAGCTGAGCCATTTGGTCAGCCTGAAATAAGGTTTTTAAAGAACACTAAACCAAAGATTGAGAGACGCCATCCTATGGCCCTATGATTGTCACACACCTTGGTGATTATGATTAGACATGGTGCACCCCACTCTAGGCACTGTTTTCTGTTAAAACATACTCTCTGAAGAGCTGGTGAGAATCACCTGTGCGCATAGGAAACTCAGGAGGTGGGAAGGGATGGTGGGCTCTGGGCAGCTTGCCTTCTGCCCTTTCAGTAAAGTTGTGTTCAGTTTTTATATGGAACTTGGCGATCATAGCCTGTACCCCAAGTCGTTCTGACCACCCAACCCTCAATAAGCGAATTAGAAGAGCCAAATTAAAAGTGAAAAATAGAAAAGGAGATTTATTCAATGTGATCATGTTGGGAAGAGGAATGACTATCTAGGGAAACCCCAACTTCATCTTCGGGGGTGGGGGTGGGTTCCTGAAGTGAGATCAAAGTTTAAATAGAGGGCCCAGGTTGTGTACCCCTAAGTAGTCCCGGTCAAGACGGTCTGGTCCTGCCTGTGAGGTGTGAGGAGTTGTTAGAACTGGAAATCTCTTTCACAGAGTTCCTCATCATTGCTCTCTCCGCCCCCCCCTCCGCCCCCACTTCCCTTCACACTGCTGGCGTTGCCATTTCCTTTTCCCAGATTCCCGGTGAAAGTTTTATTTCCTTGGGGTTCCTTGCTGTCTGATAGACGGGCAGTGCCTTTTTAGAATATCTTCACCTCAGCCAGGCAGATTACATAGGAGCCCTGCTTCCAGGAGTTCTCCTTCTCCCTAGCCTAGGTCACCCTCAGCCTGCTACTTCTGCTGGGGATGCCTTCCTCAGCTTTCTCTGGTCTGGTTGGGCAGATGAGCTCTCTGCTGCTGGTCTCTCTCTTTTCCCAAAAGGTTTGAAGTTTTTGGTCTGGCACTTGGATTTTACAATAGCGCCCTCTGCCCTCTTTATTATTATTGTTATTTTTTTTTTTTCAGGGAAGGTCAACCATTGTAATTCTTAGCATTAAACAAATAATAAAAAATCACCACCAGCAAATTAAACTAAAGCAGGTTTTATGCATCCTTCTTGACCACTGCTCAGACACCTTCCTCAGCAGATGCAGCCCACACCAATAGAGCCTGGGCATTCTCTGTTCTTAAAGTGGAAGGATGCTGACTTAGGAGACCAATTTCACTTTTGTTTTTCCAACTAATTTTTTTCTAATATCTTACCCAAATTAAGCTATTTCTATTCCTGAAGTCTTGTTTTCATAGCATTGAACAAAAATCTACCCATAGCTTTTTTTTTTTACTTAATAATAATAAAAAATGAGCTATCAACATTAAGGCATCTATTATCATCCAGGGCCTTTTTGGATGAAATTACTTCATACTAATATATTATTGAGGAATGGATTTGATTTTAGCTATATGACAGCAAATAATGACAACAAGAGCATAGTGAGGACATTTGGATTTGGGGTTTCCACCCATTTCATGTGGTGTATTGAGAACAGACCTCATTCTAGGAGCTGGGATTCTTGCATCCACTTTCACAGACCAACCACTTTTTGGTAATTATGAAACTAGCTATTTCCAAAGATTTTTAGCTCCATTCTCCCAGTCTTCAAGAAAATGACAATAGACTCTCTATCACCTCCATAAAGTTATCAGAAGATATCCAATGGAAAAGCTTCAATTGAGAAAATGTCACAAAAAACAAATATGAATCAGAATAGCAGTGAGCAAGAGGAGAAAAAAAAGTGCTTCTGGTATTACAGGAAGCAGGAAGCTGGATGGAAAGGCAGCCTTTACAAAAATAAATAGTAAGAGGGTATGGTGGTTTGATGAACACCACCCCAATCATCGAGTTTACTTTAATACTTGGTTCCCAGTTATTGGAACTCTTTGGGAAGGATAGAGGGCAAGGACTTGTTGGAGAGAGTGTGGCCTTGTTGGAGGACATGTCATTAGGGATGGGCTTTGGGGTTTTAAAAGCCCATGACAGCTCCTTCTGTTGGAGTAGGATTTGAATTCTCAGCTACTGCCCCAATGCCACCTGTCATAATGACCATGGACTGACCCTCTAAAAGTATAAGCAAGCCCCCAACAAAATGTGTTCTTTTATAAGAGTTGCCATGGTCATAGTGTCTCTTCATAGCAACAGATCAGTAACTAAGACAAAGGGTATGCTCAAACATGTATACATTGTGTGCACTGATGTACTCTAAACAGCTGCAGGGACCTGAGCTAACGGGGACATTGACGGAATGGTGAAATGGCAGAAGCACATCTAGAGAAAAGGTGGGATCAGGTGGTCTCAGCTCTTACTAGGGAAACCATGGCACCTGCCCTAACCCCAGAAGTTAAGCATGTTTATTATATACAGTTGAGCAAGGAAGCAGGGCTCATGGTATACAGATGAATCAAGGAGGCAGGTTTGGTTAATCTCTTTAGGAGCAGTCACTGTAGGGGAGAAGTCTTCAGGCCATAAATATTTGATGGTGGTGGTGGTCAGGTGAGAAGACTATAGTGGATATTTCATGCTCACAATGTCAGCATTTACACATAAGACTAGAGGAAGACGGGGGGTAAGTCTTTGCAACTCACATGGGGCTGAGTCATTGAGGTCCTTGACATGACCATGTGTATGCCAACAATACACATTCACATCTCATTCATTCACCACCTCTCTCTCCCTACAGTGTGTGTGTGTGTGTGTGTGTGTGTGTGTGTGTGTGAGAATGTGGTACAAGCACCTGTGCATGCACATGCAGACAGCCGGAGAAAATCAGCTGTCTTTCTCTATGGCTCTCTGCCCTATTCCCTTTAGATAGGTTTGTCCATGAGCCTAAAGCTTCCTGTTTCATTTAGGCTGGTGGCTGGCCAGTGAGCTCTCAGGGTTTCTGTCTCTGCCCTTCATTGTCTGCCCTACAGGCACACTGTGCCATGTCTTTTTTTTTTTTTTTTTCATATGGGCTCTGGGGATTAGAACTGAGGTTCTCATGCTTGCTCTTAGCACTGAGGCATCTCCTGAGCTCTTACACTTTAATGAAGCAGAAGTTGATTACTTTTCATTATAGTACTTGATGCCATAAAACTACAAGAAGCAGATTCTTTTTTAAAAGCTGTTTTTCCATAGCTCGATTGAGAGGCTATAAGCACACACTTCACCCTTCACTAGATTTCACATGCAAAAATCAAGTTGAATGAAATTCATTTTGGTAGTCACAGCCTCACACCTTTAGAAATCTGAATCTCGGGCCAACCTAGAGCTAAAAGAAAAACTAGAAACAGAAAAAAAAAAAACCAACAAAACAAAACAAAACAAAACAACCAATGAGGAGACCACATAGAGCCAGTCACATAAAGACAGGGACTTTGATGCATCCATGCAAACACAGGTAAGATTACAATACTGCGTGCTCATCATTAGTGGGGAGCCTGGACTATGTGGCTCAGTGGTCACAATTTTCTTGATAGTAGGGACACAACAGCAGCTTATGCTTCACTTTGCCAGGCATTTCACCTCTATGATGACCCAAGGTAAATCAGAAACATGCCTTCTAGTAGAACACACCTAACTGCAATGCTGATGGAGTAGCTTATACCCAGGCCCTGTGGGACTTATTTTCGCCTCATTCTAAAGATGGAAGACTCTTGATGATAATCAATAATGGTCTTACCATGCTGGAAGGTAGTTTTCTACTAGATTCATACTTCCATCCTCAATAAGCTGCAAGGTACCTCAGACAGAATCCTGTGTGCTTTGAGTCTGGGCACTTGGGTGTGCCTTTCTCTTTCTCTGCACACCTGTGACCTGTTGTCACTTATGAAATACAAGTACAGCAGCACCATCACTCCACTGTCTAAGGTTCCTGCCAGCAGGGAAGATGCTGGTTCCCTACTACCTCAGTTTTGTTGCCGGGCGTTGGAGTAGGGTATGGGGTGAGGGTGGGGAGTAGTATGGTACAATGGTCTGAGGACCAACCATTCATATGTCACCTGGAGCCATTAAGAATTCATCAATCTTAGGAATCTGACTTAAGGCACCAGCCCTTGTGAGAAAGTATATTTTACACCAGATGCTTGAACTGTCAATCCAGCTCAGAAGCATGACACACACCAGGGCAGGGTTGTTACCCACCTCCCATGTGCCTTGTGGCAGACATTTGAACTTCAAGGATTGTCTTTTAAAGGGACTGTAGTAATTTTTAGAACAAAGGCAAAGTTTTATTGTGGGTTCAGATTTATTTTTCTTTATTCTAACCGCAGCAGGGATAGTTTGGTAGAGCTATTTTGGGCATCCTTCCTGTCTGGAGATTCACTTTTGGGTGTCTTGCACAGTCCCCTCCCCTCTGTAGATTGTGAGGGAAGCTTTGCAATGTGTTCCTGTGAGATTTCTTACAAGTGATAAATGAGATTCCTGCAATCTTCTCCTTCACGCGGTAACTGCCTGAAAAGCCAAGAGTGGAATGAGGGTGTGGGGCTGCGCATGACAGACTGAGGAAGATGAGGAGAAATGCATCCAGAAAGGAAAGGTGGAGCAAACCCAGGAAGAGTGTAAAAACCAGAAAAAGCAATTCTAAATTGGATTTAGAAATGACAAAATGACATGGTGAAGCGTTCTATTGGGACAAAGTAGCTAGGTTGCTATGTCTGAGGCAGCCTGGAGTTTCTGCAAAGTGGGAATAAAAAAGGATCTAGAACACAAGTAGTTACTACAAAAAAGGCATGGGCTGATACAGGCGCAGACTGCCTGTGGCAGCCTCGCTGGGTCTGGTGTCTTAGTTGAGTATTGAGATTTGGGCGAAGGAGCTGTTGTTTACACATTATTAATTGCACATTAAAAGAATGAGTCCAACTTTTCTTGGTGCTCCAGCTGGAGTCTCCAATTTCAATGTACCTCACTTTTGCTCTGCTCCTGAAAGTTACTTAGGAGTGCCTCTAAGGTGATCCTAGTCTTTCAAGCAACATCTCACACTGTATTTTTTCCCCTTCTCTGCACTGAGGAATTAAAGGATCAGTGACTAGAAATTTTATCTGGCCCTGAGAGATAATTATAGTATCTTGGTTCATTGGGATCTTAGGCTCCATGTTTTTGTTTTTGCTTTGGGGTTTGGTTTTCGTGTGCATGTGTGTGTGTTCATGTATGTCCATCATGAAACTGTTGATACATCTGCTTCCCCAGCCCTGTTGTGGAACCTTTCTAAACAAAAAAAAATTTATAATTAATAAAGGTCCCGTTATCTTAATCCACTTGAGGTAGTGGATCGAGGTTCCAAAGATAACTCTTGGTCTACTTTATTACTTATGTTTATATGTGTGTCTCTTGACGAAATACTTCATCATTTTTGTGGTAGGTATATATCCATACTAATATTGTAATAAGAATGTTCTTGTGTACTGTATCACTCTTTATTTTAAATTTCCCCTCTTTTGTATATATTTATAGCATATGCATTTAAATTTTGGTAAGTATAATTGCAGTTTCATCAGAAATTTTTACCGATATTATCTAAAAATTTTATATAGTTAGATTTCAATTACCACCATGGTGTCTTTACAAATGTCTTCAGTACACATGAGGCTTGAAAGATTGGACAAGAAACATCTATGTAGCTCAGGCTGCCCTCACACTCACAGCCCTCCTATGCAAGCCCCTGAATATAGGGAGTTCAGGTATGGATTATCATGTCTGGCCAGGAACTGCCTTGATAATGAGCATCTTTCTCCACCAGTTTCAGCATCATCAGACAAATTGAAATTATTAATCCCCAGGATCCTCAAAGATGGACTTATTTTTTAAGACAAAGAGGAACTTGGTGTCAGGGTTGTGTGAGAATATTATTGCTGTCCTATCTATTATTACCATATATAGTACCTTCTCATTGAAAAGCCAAAGGCATTTTACAAAATCTGATGGTGATCCTCATCATGTCCCCCTGGGCTGAAAGCTTTATTATAAACAATAAATAATAACTGTGCTGTTTTGTGAAATGCCTCCTACAAAGCTATTTATCATGACTTGTCATGGATTTAGAAGAGGAATCTATTCATGGAAATTAGGGGAGACTGTGGGCTTCTATCTGTCAGAGTTGTTTTTTTACTGAAGAAACAAATTGTTGAATACTCCTGCACACTTGAAAGTTGTTTCCCAAAATTTTCAGTTATACTTTTAAGTTAAGAGAAACATAGACAATGGCCATATAATATAAAGGAAATATGAACCAATCATCCCATTCACTGAGTTACTGAAGGTGGCCAATCCAAGGAAAGTTGACTACTGGTATATGTTCTAACAGAATTGAACAAGCTTTGAACAGACACATTTCCTACTATGTATCCTGATCTCTGTGGACAAGATAGCTTTCTGAGGCAGATGTAGTCAATGTATGAGCCTGTTACTGAGATTTGTACAAAAGATGACGTTGGACTGTTTTAGGCATTGTTACTGGACTATTGCCAGGAGAATAATGGGATTAACTGTGGGAGGAGAATGTTAAAAAGAAATGGGATAGAGATAGGCTGGATCAGATTGTGAATGAGTTATAATTCTATGTAAGTTACAGTCATAAATGAGTAGGTACTTGATATGGAAGAGTCACAGGTTATAGGACAAAAAGGCCAGTTCATAGGAAAACAGGGCAGGGATGTGCTGATGAGCTGAAGATCGTACAGCGTGACAAAGCAGAAAGGCTGAGATAAACAGGGAAGTTTTGGAGTAAGACCGACCTTTTAGTTCTGCTTCCCAGGACATGAACCTTGAGCCTACCTGGCCTCCAGTTTCCCTGTACTATGTCTTCAACATTTCTTTCTCTTATTTGGATGTCCCATAAACTTTGACCTATTTGAATTAATAATCATTACTTTAGAACCCCAAAATACTCCCTTAAGGGTGGCTCTTCAGCCTTATATAACATATCACATGTACACATTTCTCATGTCTGCATGACCATCATAGAAAAGCAAGCCATAGTTATTCACTTTAAAAACAAACAAACAAACAAAAGTGCAAAGTAACTGTTACAAAATGATTCTTTCAAGGTCCTACTTCCAAGGTCCAAATAGCATTTGAATTTAGTGTTTGCTCTATAGATGTTTCCGTTTTTATCAGCTATTAGTGCCATTTAGCTGTCAAGTGGGATCACATATTATCTTCATTATTATTTCTTTTTAATAGCATGGATAATAGAAGGGTCAAGAGTGCTCGCTGCTCTTGCAGAGGAAAGGTGCTCAGATTCCAGCACTTGTGTTTCTGTGACTCAAAATCTGTCACTCCAATTCCAGGAAATATAACACCCTCTTCTTGCCCCCTCAGACACAGAACCCCTCAGGCAGGCTCTCTCTCTCTCTCTCTCTCTCTCTCTCTCTCTCTCTCTCTCTCTCTC
>LR751558.1:22144-43032 GCA_902729485.2 Mus minutoides | reverse complement strand
GTTCCACAAACTATGGGTCAAACTTATAGCCGGGCGGGGGGGGGGGGGGACATTCTCTTTCAAACCATCATAGATAATCTTTCCGTTTCTGTTCCTATTACTGTGATAAAATATTCTGACCAAAGAAACTCACAGAAGAAAGGGGTTGTTTTGACTCATAGATTAAAATTTATCACAGTGAGAAGGCTGTAGCAGCAAGCGCTTGAGGAAGCCTGTCATATCCCATCCATAACCAGGACACAGAGCAATGATAACCAAATGTTTATCACAGTGAGAAGGCTGTAGCAGCAAGAGCTTGAGGAAGCCGGTCATATCCCATCCATAACCAGGACACCGAGCAATGATAACCAAATGTCATATCCCATCCATAACCAGGACACCGAGCAATGATAACCAAATGCTTACCTTAGTTATTCGCTTATGCTTAGCTCAGTTTCCTTACTTTATACAGCCCAGGACTTTCAGCTTGAGGAGCAGTGCAGTCCACAACTAGATGAATATCACTGACCAGTTAATATAATCAAGATAATTGATATTTCCTAGGTTATTGTAGATGCTGTCATACTGACTGCTGAATGGTCATGATGTCAACTATGTCTTATATGTTTTTCCTCCACCAATTGTTTTGAATTATTTTTCTTTCCTGATTTCCTTATTTTAAGAGTCTTTTACATTTCAAACCTAACCTATATGTTTATTTATATATTTATTTCTTTCCTAAGAGTATGCTAAAAGTTCAGAATATAGCCAACAGCCAATATGAGTTCCTGATTAGTGAGTCTTTCTTAGCATCCTAACTTGATAGAGTTCCAGCTGAAGTTAAACAAATACATCAGTTCCTATCTACCTTTCTGCTAGTGAGTTTACAATATTAAGAGTTGCTCAGAAATTCCATGAACGCCATCTGGTATTTTGTGTACACCAGGTATGAATCACTGCAGTCACTGTCTCTGTGGTGTTTTGAAAATTCTAGGGCAATCTCGATATTAAGATGCTCATTTCCCAGTAGCTACATCTCAGGACTTTGATAAAATGCCTGTTATCCCCATAGCCAGCAGATTGTCCTGTCCTTTATTGCTGACAGAATTTGGACTTGGTTCATTTTAGTCAGGGGAGCATCTGTTTCTGGAGAAGCTGGTTCCTTATATCAGCTCTAAGGAATGACTTTTGAAGGGCCCAAGTTTGCTTCCCAGAAACCATGTCAATAGCTCACATACTTGCATTTTTCTAGGTGCAGGAACATCTAAAGGTGCCAAAGGTGTTAAAGTTGCTTTGGCTTCTGTGCCACCTGAAGTATTTAACATGCATACACACACACACACACACACACACACACACACACACACACACACACACACACTCACTCATGCATGCACACACTTAAAATAGTAAAATAACTATTAACATTTCTTTATCCAAATTTTTATTGAAAAATTTTAATTCAAAGATTCTCTATTCAAATTTTAAATAATAATTTTATTGTATGCATATGAGTTTTTGCTTGCATGCAAGGGAGACCCAGAAGGGGTTCAGGCAGTGAATTGTATCTATGAAGAGTTGAGAATGATAACCCAATTCAGATCAACTTTGTCAACTTAGATCAGATTTTGAGAAGTCTAATGACAGGTGGCTCATTGTCAGCATATTTAAAACACAGTAGAACTTGTGAAAAAGTTTCCAGGCAACAGGCATTCAAATTCCAGGTACACAATAAAGCTTAAGGTATGACTACATAGAAACTCCTTTATAATATACATATGACCATGAGGGTGGGTTAATCTAGTGTGGTCTCTGACTAAGGTAGCATGGAAATCAGTGGGCTATAAAATGCTGTGACATCTCCCCTGTGGATGGATTTAACTGTGAGCCAAAGATAACAGTCTAGGGAGGGAAACTCTGGGATTGGTATTCTAGGGAATTTGGGAGAGATCTCCCTCTATATTTATAGCAAAAGGTAGTAAGGTCTGCCTCCACAGATAGCAAAAAGGATACCAGTTCTTTAAAAAACATCTTCTCCCAGGTTTCTGGGTAGAAAAACAAGTTATTTTATCTCTTCCATTGAGAAGAGTCCACTGTGTGTTTAACATCCCTTGTTTCCTTAGTAATCTGTGGACACAAGGATCTTTGTGCCTTCAACATGCATGTATCTTTCTATACAACTTTGGAGGCCAAAAGAGTGTGTCAGATTCTGAGCTGCCATGTGGGTTCTGGGAATTGAATTCAAGTTCTCTGAAATAACATAGTTAACCACTGAGCAATCTTTATAGTCCATAGATTAAAACTAAAAATAAACTTGTCTATCTATCTATCTATCTATCTATCTATCTATCTATCTATCTATCTATCTATCATCTATCTATCTATCTATCTATCTATCTATCTATCTATCTATCTATCTATCTATTTATCTATCTATCTATCATCTATACATATTCAAATCACCACAGATTTTGTGGTGATTTGAATATGCTTGGCCCATGGAGTGGCACTATTAGGAGGGAGGTATGGCCTTGGAGTCAACTGTGGCCTTGTTGGAGGAAGCGTGTCACTGTGGGAGTAGACTTAGTTTCCTCATAGCTGCCTTAAGGATGCAAGTCTTCTCCTGTTTGTCTTTGCAATAAGATGTAGAATTCTCAGCCCCTCCAGCACCATGCCTGCAATGCTTCCTGCCATGATGATGATGATGAACCTCTGAACCTGTAAGTTAGCCCCAGTTAAATGCTTGCCTTTGGTCATTGTGTCTCTTCACAGCAATGGAAACCCTAAATATAACTATGATACTAGCTATTATCTATCCTATCTATCTATCTATCTATCTATCTATCTATCTATCTATCTATGTATCTATCTATGTATTTATGTATCTATGTATGTATGTATGTATGTATGTATGTATGTATGTATGTATCATCTATCTATCTATCTATCTATCTATCTATCTATCTATCTATCTACCATCTATCCACTATCTATCTATCTATCTATCTATCTATCTATCTATCTATCTATCTATCTACCATCTATCCACTATCTATCTATCTATCTATCTATCTATCTATCTATCTATCTACCATCTATCCACTATCTATCTATCTATCTATCTATCTATCTATCTATCTATCTATCTATCNTTCTTCTTCTTGCTCTGACCCAGTTGACTAACTTGGCATGTCTTCTGATCTGGGTAAGAAAGACAGGATGGCCAGGAATAGCCCACATGGCTAGCCAAATTCCTTTGACCTCATTCCACATTTGGTAAGCATTTTTTCTGATGATTGCACAGATTCTCTAACTACCTTGATATCTGATAGGAAGTACCCTGGTTAGTGGCTGATATAACTAGTGTGATGGAGCCTTGCCTGTTGTGAAGAGATAACTTCATGTTCTGATCTCACACAATAGTCTTGTGAGAACAATTAGGGTAAATCTGTATTTACCACCATTCAGCACTACCTACTGTGTATTAAAGACCCACAGAGGAAGTCATAGCCTATGTCTTAGACTCTAGTCCTGAAGGTTTGTCTCCCTAGCCAGAGCTTATGTCTCAGGGTAGCTGCTAAAGTCAGGGACCATGCAGGGAGTATGTCCCAGGCAGCACACCCTATTTTTCCACTTTGGCCCCTCTTGTCTAATTTTCTTCTAATGTAATTCTCTTGTCTAATTTTCCCTTTCTCATTCTGTTTCAGCCACATTGTCCCTTAATTCTTAAAGCAAATCTATTTCTCTTGTTATTCTGTGAGAAAGTTTCACAGAAGCAGGTAGGGGAGGGAGACAGTTCTGCTGAAGATTTTACTCTCTTTCTCTGTCAAAAATTAGTTGCATCTCAGTCTTATCACGTATTTTAAGAGCCTATTGAGCGTTCGTTATTGTTTTTCTTTCCATACTGACATGGCCTTGAGTTTGATTTTTTTTAGCCTTTCTGTTTGAACTAACAGTTATATAACAGTTGCATTATATCCACCTGTCCTGTGGGGAAGAAGGCACTTCTGTGTGCACAGACATTCAAAGATTTACTTCATTTGAATAAGGAAATGGTAGTACTAACATTCCTCTCAACATGATCTTGAAGTACCAGTTTATTAAAGATTACTTTCCCCTGTTCCTCATGGTATTTGTCTGAAAGCATAGCTGCCATTTCTCTCAAACATCTGCTCTCTTATCCTGCCAAGGGCGAGGATTCCGGTATCATGTTGATGCACGCGCCTTTTAAGGCAGGCCATTTATAGCTTTGCTGCATGGGCATAATTTTAACCTTTTCAAAAGCAGCAGGGCTGACTTCAGAGGAGAGGTGAAGTACATTAGAGACAATAGCCTCTCTCCTCGTCTGAACTGAACTGTGGTTTGGGTCAGACAGTTTTCTAATTGGTTTAGATTCTCATTCCATTACAGGGAAGTTCAGATTGCATTTTACAGCAGTTCACTAAGTAAAAATCTGCTTCATCTGCACAGAGGCTGTGATTCCTTTCCATATGAGGACCCCTGGAGGCCCAGGCAGCCAGTAGGGTATGGCACTCTCTCCAGCATGCCAGGCAGATTATCAGAGGGAGGATACACAGTACTGTGGTTCAGGATCATTCCCATTTCACAATTACCAGCATCAACCATGGGTCTATAAACAGGGAAATTGTTGCTGGAAGAAAGCATCATTCATGCAGAAGGGTGTCGGTCAGTTGGTAGCATTCACAACAAGCTCTAGGTTTGATTTGAACACAACTTTATATCAACTGGGTGTGGTGGCTCATGCTTGTAATCACTGTGCAGTAATGCAGGGGTTCAAGGCCATCTTCAGCCTGAGACCTTGTTCCACAATAACAAGTAAAACAAGTAAAGCAGTGTGAAACAAGATGTGCCAGTACCCTCCTTCAATGCCAGCATCCACGGGTGTGCTAGTACACACCTGTAGTCCTAGCATTCTGAAACATAAGGGTTGTCCAGTTTATAGCAGTCTTGACTACATAGTGAAGTTCCAGGCCAACCTGAGATATACAATGAAATCCTGCCTCAATAAATAATCAATCAATCAAACAAACAAACAAATAAACAAACAAACCGCAGTAGGTGTTATAACTCAAACCTAGTATAAGCTTTTAAGCAACCCCTTGCCCATGTGGAGAAATCCTTCCACTTTCATAGCTGGTTGAGGAGTGGAGAGGAATGCCATGGGATGGAAACACTGTACTGACTGATGGAGAAAAGCACACTTGCTGGGCTGAATGGTGTGCTGACATAATCTGAGATACTAGACATTGTGGGGGATGGGAAGGAAAAGAACTATGGCCTTAAAAATACGATCTTGTGATCCTGGAGGTTTTAGGACAGCATACTGAAATCCATACACTCCAGTATTGATAAAAAATTACATTCAAAAAGTCACTTCTGTGCTTGACTCAATAGTACATGATTATAATCTCAGCATTTAGGAGGATAAGGCTGGAGGACCACTGTGAGTTTGAAGACAGCCTGGAAAACACAATGAGTTAAAAGCCAACTTTGGCTATAGAGTGAGACTTTGTCTCAGAACAAAACCAGAAAGGAAGGAACAGGGGAGAGGAACCAGGTGCCACAGCCAAGAGGCCAAAGCTACAAAAGGGACAGGTAAGCAATATGTCTGGATTATATAGGGAAGAGCCTCTGGGGGAAGGGCAGCCCAGACCCTGAGCTGGAGAGTTCAGGGTAGAGGATGGGATATGCTAGCCATACCTTGTATCAGACTGAGGGATGCTGGGAGAACCTGGAGGCCAGATCTGCTTTGGTATTAGGCCTCAGCCATTTGTCCTAGGTTTGAAAATTATATCATTTCATAGTGAGAGTTCATAGTATCCACTCTTTTAGCATTTTTATAGCTTTTTTCCTCTTTTTTATTGGACATTTTCTTTATTTACATTTCAAATGTTTTCCCCTGTCCAGGTCTCCCCTTTTGGAACCTCCTATCCCATCCCTCCTCCCCCTGCCTCTATGACAGTGCTCCCCCAACAAACCACCCACTGCAGCCTTCCTGCCCTGGCGTTCCCCCACACTGGGGCATTGAACACCTTCAGGTCAAAGGGCCACTGCTCCCACTGATGTCCAATATGGCCACCCTCTACCACATATGTGGCCAGAACCATGGGTCCCTCCCTGGGAGCTCTGGGGGGTCTGGCTGGTTGACACTGTTGCTCCCTCCATGGGGCTGCAAACCCCTTCAGTTTCTTCAGTCCCTTCTCCAACTCCTCCATCAGGGACCCCAAGCTCAGTCCAATGGTTGGTTGTGAGCATCTGCCTCTCAGGATGTGACAAAGCCTCTCAGGAGACAGTCATATCAGGCTCCTTTCAGCAAGCACATCCCAGCATTCACAAGCACTGATGCATTCATACTTTGTTCTTCCTTGTTCTTGGGCTTTGTATGGTCTGTGAATTTTATCTTGGGTATTCTGAATTTTTGAACTAATATCCATTTATCACTGAGTGCATACCATGTGTGTTCTTTGGAACTGAATTACCTCACTCAGAAGAATATTTTTAAATTCCATCCATTTGCCTAAGAATTTCATGAAGTCATTGTTTTTAATAGCTGAGTAGTACTCCATTGTGTAAATGTACCACATTTTCTGTATCCATTCCTCTGTTGAGGGACATCTGGGTTCTTTCCAGCTTCTGGCTATTATAATTAAGGCTGATATGAACATAGTGGAGCATGTGTCCTTATTTCCAGTTGGAACATCTTCTGGATATATGCCCAAAGGAGGTATTGTGCCCAGGAGAGGTATTGCAGGATCCTCCAGTAGTACTATGTCCAATTTTCTGAGATAACACCAGACTGATTTCCAGAGTGGTTGTACCAGCTTGCAATCCCACCAGCAATGGAGGAGTGTTCCTCTTTCTCCACATCCTTGCCAACATCTACTGTCACATGGATTTTTGATCTTAGTCATTCTGACTGGTGTGAAGTGGAACCATGGGTCCCTCCCTATGTACTTTTTGGTTGGTGGTCCAATAATGGGGGATTTGCATTTCCCTCATTATTAAGGATGTTGAACATTTGTTCAGGTGCTTCTTAGTCATTCATTATTCCTCAGTTGAAAATTCTTTGTTTAGCTCTTTACTCCATTTTTAAATGGGGTTATTTGATTTTTCTGGAGTCCAGCTTCTTGAGTTTGTTGTATATATTTGATATTAGTCCCCTATCAGATTTAGGATTGGTAAAAATCCTTTCCCAATCTGTTGGTGGCCTTTTTGTCTTATTGACAGTGACTTTTGCCTTACAGAAGCTTTGCAATTTTATGAGATCCCATTTGTCTTACAGCACAAGCCATTGCTGTTCTGTTCAGGAATTTTTGCCCCTGTGCCCATATCTTCAAGGCTTTGCCTCACTTTCTCCTCTATAAGTTTCAGTGTCTCTGGTTTTATGTGGAGTTCCTTGATTCACTTAGACTTGAGCTTTGTACAAGGAGATAAGAATGGATCAATTCACATTCTTGGACATTAAAACCGCCAGTTAAGCCAGCACCATTTGTTGAAAATGCTGTCTTTTTTCCACTGGACGGATTTAGCTACTTTGTCAAAGATAAAGTGACTATAGGTGTGTGGGTTCATTTCTGGGTCTTCAATTCTATTCCATTGATCTACCTGTGTGTCACTGTACCAGTACCATGCATTTTTTAGTCACAATTGCTCTGTAATACAGCTTGAGGTCAGGCATGGTGATTCCACCAGAGGTTCTTATATTGTTGAGAAGAGTTTTTGCTATCCTAGGTTTTTTGTTATTCTAGATGAATTTGCAAATTGCCCTTTCTAACTCTGAAGAATTGAGTTGGAATTTTGATGGGGATTGCATTGAATCTGTAGTTTGTTTTTGGGAAGATAGCCATTTTTACTATATTAATCCTGCCAATCCATGAGCATTGGAGATCTTTCCATCTTCTGAGATCTTTGATTTCTTTCTTTAGAGACTTGAAGTTTTTATCATACAGATCTTTCACTTCTTTAGTTAGAGTCACACCAAGGTATTTTATATTATTTGTGACTATTGTGAAGGGTGTTGTTTCCCTAATTTCTTTCTCAACCTGTGTATCTTTTGTGTAGAGAAAGGCCACTGATTTGTTTGAGTTAATTTTATATTCAGCTACTTTGCTAAAGTTGTTTATCAGATTTAGGAGTTTAGGAGTTCTCTGGTGGAATTTTTATGGTGACTTATATATACTATCATATCATAGTGGTATTTTATCTTCTTACTTTCCAATTTGTATCCCCTTGATCTCCTTTTGTTGTCGAATTGCTCTGGCTAGGACTTCAAGTACTATATTGAATAGGCAGGGAGAAAGTGGGCAGCCTTGTCTAGTCCCTGATTTTAGTGAGATTGCTTCAAGTTTCTCTCCATTTAGTTTGATGTTGGTAACTGGTTTGCTGTATATTGCTTTTATTATGTTTAGGTATGGGCCTTGATTTCCTGATCTTTCCAAGACTTTTATCAGGAATGGGTGTTAGACTTTTCAAATGCTTTCTCAGCATCTAATGAAATGATCATGTGGATTTTGTCTTTGCGTTTGTTTATATAGTGAATTATGTTGATGTATTTCTGTATATTAAAACATCCCTGCATCCCTGGAATGAAGCCTACTTGATCATGATGGATGATTCTTTTGATGTGTTCTTGGATTTGGTTAGTGAGAAATTTATTGAGTATTTTTGCATTGATATTCATAAGGGAAATTGGTCTGAAGTTCATAAGGAAAATTGGTCTGAAGTTCTCTGTCTTTGTTGCGTCTTTATGTCGTTTAGGTATCAGAGTAATTGTGGCTTCATAGGATAAATTTGGTAGAGTATCTTCTGTTTCTATTTTGTGGAATAGTTTGAGGAGAATTGGAATTAGGTCTTCTTTGAAGGTCTGATAGAACTCTGCCCTAAACCCATCTGGTCCTGGGCGTTTTTTGGTTGGGAGTCTATTAATGACTTCTATTCCTTTAGAGGAAATGGGACTATTTAGATCATTAATCTGATCCTGATTTAGGGTACCTGGTATCTGACTAAAAAGTTGTCCATTTCCTCCATGTTTTCAAGTTTTGTTGAGTATAGCCTTCTTTAGTAGGATATGATGATCTTTTGGTATTCTTCAGGTTCTATTGTTATGTTTCTTTTTCATTTCTGATTTTGTTAACTAAGATACTGTCGCTGTGCCCTCTAGTTAGTCTGGCTAACGGTTTATCTATCTTTTTGATTATCTCAAAGAACCAGCTCCTGGTTTAGTTGATTCTTTGTATAGTTCTTTTTGTTTCCATTTGGTTGATTTCAGCCCTAAGTTTGATTATTTCCTGCTGTCTACTTCTCTTGGGTGAATTTGCTTCCTTTTGTTCTAGAGCTTTTAGTTGTGCTGTGAAGCTGCTAGTGTATGTTCTCTCTAGTTTCTTTTAGAGGCACTCAGATCTAGGAGTTTTCCTCTTAGGATTGTTTTCATTGTGTCCCATAAGTTTGGGTATGTTGTGGCTTCATTTTCATTAAACTCTAAAAACTCTTTCATCTCTTTCTTTATTTCTTCCTTGACCAAGTTAACATTGAGTAGATTTTTATTCAGCTTCCACGTGAATGTTGGCTTTCTATTATTTATGTTGTTATTGAAAATCAGCCTTAGTCTTTGGTGATCTAGTAGGATGCATGGGATAATTTCAATATTTTTCTATCTGTTGAGCCCTGTTTTATGACCAATTATCTGGTCAGTTTTGGAGAGGGTACCATGAGGTGCTGAATAGAAGGTATATCCTTTTGTTTTAGTATAAAATGTTCTGTAAATATATGTTAAAACCATTTGTTCCATAACTTCTCTTAGTTTCAATGTGTCTCTGTTTAGTTTCTGTTTCCAGGATCTGTCCATTGATGAGTGTGAGGTGTTGAAGTCTCCCACTATTATTGTGTGAGGTGCAATGCGTGCTTTGAGCTTTATTAAAGTTTCCTTAATGAATGTGGATGCCCTTGCATTTGGAGCATAGATCTTCAGAATTGAGAGTTCATCTTGGATGATTTTACCTTTGATGAGTATGAAGTGCCCCTCCTTGTCTTTTTTGATAACTTTGGTTTGGAAGTCAATTCTATTTGATATTAGAATGGCTACTCCAGGTTGTTTCTTCAGACCATTTGCTTGGAATGTTTTTCCTGCCTTTTACTCTGAGGTAGTGTCTCTATTTGAAGCTGAGGTGGGTTTCCTATAAGCAGCAAAGAGTTCGGTCCTGTTTATGTAGCCAGTCTGTTAGTCTATGTCTTTTAGTTGGGGGAATTGAGTCCATTGATATTGAGAGATATTAAGGAAAAGTACTTGTTGCTTCTTGTTTTTTTTTTTTTTTTTTTTTTTTTTTTTTTTTTTTTTTTTTTTTTTTTTTTTTTTTTTTTTTTTGTTAGAGTTGGGATTCTATTCTTGCAGCTATCTTCTTTTAGGTTTGTTAAAGGATTACTTTCTTGCTTTTTCTAGGGCATAATTTCCTTCCTTGTGTTAGAGTTTTCCTTTTATTATCCTTTGAAGGTCTGGATTTAAGGAAAGGTATTTTGTAAATTTGGTTTTGTCATGGAATACTTTGATTTCTCCCTCTATGGTTGCTACATCCACTCCAGCAGTGAACTGCCTGACAGGCTGAAAAGTCTAGGTGTCGTCCTGAGGCAAAAAGTTCATGGAAACTTAGTCTCCTGGAATCATGGCATCCTGTATAAAGAATGCTCCAATGTCCTTGTTTTAGTTGGTAAATAGATCTGTGTGCTTTCCCTTAATATTCCTTCATTATAAGTGCTCCTAAGGATTCATATTTTGACATATAGCTAAGTTAGATTCTAGGCAGTCCTTGATCCAACCTTGAGCATGAACAGCTGAGTCAGTGCCCTATACAGGAATTCACCACTATCTAAGAATAAGGAGGTTTGTGACCTGAGAAGGAACCAGACTGAGATACTTAGAACTATAGCTAGCTGAGTCACTCCCATATATAGGAATTTACAATGGTTTAAGAAATAGATTGGGCTGTGGTTTTAGAGTATTGCATTATTCATGAGAAGGTTAGCTAGAGCCGAACTCCTTAATTAAAACCATGACTTGGGTGTGAATGCCCTTGCCCTGGGAGTGTTAAGACCTCACACCTGGCTTCTAATACTATAGCTGACCTTAAATAGAGCTGACTTTGTCTCAGTTGTTGATTGCCCAGTTCCTACCAGTCTTTGTATTTACATTTCTCCTGCTTTGTGTAAGAGTCATTAAGAATCCGGTGATCTCATTGTACCTTGCCGATGTGTTACCTAACTCCCCTATTTTCTTCTGTATAAAAAGTATGATGCTCGATTTGACAAATTACATTCAGATTCTATACACCCTCTCGTGTGGTCTCTGTTTGTCACCCACTTTTGCCGAATCCTTGCCCACTTGACTTCAGAGAACTTGACCCACGCAGACAAGGGATCCAGAGGGTCTGTGGCATATGGTAATTGAGTGTTTTGCTGGGTATAGTAGCCTAGGTTGGCATTTGTGTTCTCTTAGGGTCTATAGGACATATGCCCAGGATCTTCTAGCTTTCATAATCTCTGGAGAGAAGTCTAGTATTGGTCTGTCTTTATATATTACTTGACTTTTCCCTTAACACTTTTTTTTTTAAAAGAGCACAAATCTACTTTTATTTATTTACTCTCCATTAGTTTAAATCCGGGATGGGTACAGCATCACACGGATTCTGTGTCCAATGGCCTTTGCAGGAAGGTTGCTTCGGAATTTGGCTCGAACCATACCACTGTTTCCGTGGGCCCGAGTTACTTTTCCCCAGATCACTCTGGTTTTGTTTGGTTTGCCTCCAGGTGTCACTGTATTGTTTTTTTGCCTTATACACATAAGCACATCTCTTGCCTAAGTAGAACTCTGTTTCATCTCGGGCATAAACGCCTTCAATTTTAAGAAGAGCCGTGTGCTCTCTCTGGTTCCGGAGACCTCGCTTGTAGCCAGCAAAAGTGGCCTTGCACCACAGCCTTCCAGACATACTTGCTGATAGAAGTCCTGTTCCCAGCAGGCCTCCACAGGCGCCAAGATGGCGGAAAGAGCCCTTAACACTTTTAATATTCTTTCTTTGTTTAGTGCATTTGGTGTTTTGACTATTATGTGATGGCAGGAATTTCTTTTCTGGTCCAGTCTATTTAGAGTTCTGTAGGCCTTTTGTATGTTTATGTGCATTTCTTTCTTTAGGTTGGGGAAGTTTTCTTGTATAATTTTGTTGAAGACATTTTCTGGCCCTTTAGTTTGGGAATCTTCACTCTCTTCTATACCTATTATACTTAGGTTTGGTCTTCTCATTGTGTCCTGGATTTCCTGAATGTTTTGGGTTAGGAGCCTTTTGCATTTTCCATTTTCTTGACTGTTGTGGTCAGTGTTTTCTATGGTATTTTCTGCACCTGAGATTCTCTCTTCTATCTCTTATATTCTGTTGGTGATATTTGCATCTACGATTCCTGATCTCTTTCCTAGGTTTTCTATCTCCAGGGTTTTCTTCCTTTGTGATTATTTTTTATTGTTTCTATTCCCATGCTTATATTCTGGATGGTTTTGTTAATTTCCTTCACCTGTTTGGATGTGTTTTCCTGTAATTATTTAAGGGATCTTTGTGTTTCCTCCTTAAGGGTTTCTTCCTGTTTACCTGTGTTCTCCTGTATTTTATTAAGGGAGAAAAAATTATTTATTCTTATCTATTTATGTCCTTTTTAAAGTCCTGAATCATCATCATGAGATGTGATTTTTTTTGTTTTGTTTTTTGTTTTTTGTTTTTTGTTTGTTTTTTTTTTTTGTTTTGTTTTTTTGAGACAGAGTTTCTCTGTATAGCCCTGGCTGTCCTGGAACTCACTCTGTAGAGCAGGCTGGCCTCAAACTCAGAAATCTGCCTGCCTCTGCCTCCCAAGTGCTGGGATTAAAGGCGAGATGTGATTTTAAGTATGAGTTTTGCTTTTCTGTTATGTTGAGGTTTCCAGTTCTTGCTGTGGTGAGAGAACTGGTTTGTGATGATGCCAAGTAGCCTTGGTTTCTGTTGCTTATGTTCTTGCACTTGCCTTTAGCCGTCTGGTTATCTCTGGTGTTATCTGGTCTTGCTGTCTCTGATTGTGGCTTATCCCTCCTGTTTGTTTGTGTGTCAGTACTCCTAGGGAGACCAGTTGTCTCTGGGGGAATTTTGGGTATTGAGAGCTGTGGCACAGGGTCAGCTCCTGGGTGCAGACAGAAATCGGAAGGATCCTTGTCCCTGGCGATTGCTTCGTTTCTGAGTCCTGATTGCTCTGGGTGTATTCCTCTTGTGCTAGGAATTTGAGCCGAATTGGTGGTCTAATCTATACTCACATGTATGTTGGCATTCCTGGGAGTCCAGTGCTCTCCTGATGGCATTTGGGCATGGAGTGCTGTGGCACAGGATCATCTCTGGGGACAGACAGAAACTGGAAGCTCTTTTTTTTTTTTTTTTTTTAATTTGGCCTAGAAGTTTACACCTGTAATCCTAGAACTCAGGGAACTGAGGTAGGAGGCTTTTCAGTTTTAAGTCAGCATGAACTTTAAGGAGAGCCTTAAAAAAAGAACACCTGTTATTATTATTAACAGTGGTCACTTCATTGTACCAGAGTGGTGTAGCACACACTAAGAGTGTTGGTGGTTGAAGACGGATACAGAACATGGTATTCATGTACATAATGAATCCCATTCAGCTGTAAAGGAAGAACTTGCTGTCATCTGTAGCAAGATGGATGAACCTAGAGGACATTGTGCTAAGCAAAAATAAAAAGATCCTGGCATGGAAAAGCAAATGCTAAGAGATGCCACTCAGAATACCCCCAACACCTCACTCAGGGGGAAGCTAAAATGTTAACCTCATAGAATGAAGCTTTATTAGGGGCTGTAGAGTTTGAGACTGTGGAGCTGGGGAGAGTTGGTCAAAGGTTACAAAGCTCAAATTATACGAGAGGAGTGAGTTTAAGAGTCTTTTTGTACAACAGACTAACATTGTTTGTAATAAATGTCCTCTTCTTTTTAAGGCTCTCCTTGTGTAGCACAGGTTAGCTTCAAACTCAGGAGACTTTTACCATAATCTCATTAGTTCTGGTATTACAGGCATACACTGAAGCCTTAAAAAAAGCTCAGAGAGTGAATCCTATGAATTCTCCCTATGAAATGATAACTATACGAGCAAATACACATGTAAAATTTCTGGATATAGTCCTTTAAATGTACTTCATATATTGAGTTATAAATATGCACATTTTTAAACATATATGTTTGTTTGTTTATTTAATGTGTGCATGTGTATCAGGGCACATGTCATAGCATGTGTGTGTGTAGGTCAGAGATATCTTTCTGGAGTCAGTTCTCTTTTTCTATCAAGTGGCTTCCATGGATTAAACTTGGGTCATTAGGCTTGGTAGCAAGAGCCTTTTTCCTTTGAGCCATCTAACCAGTTTTAAATATAGATGGTTTCTATTAATTAGAAATAAAGCTATTTAAAAATAAGAGGTGTGTCTTCCCTTGGCTAAATTATTTTTGCCTTAGAAAAGATTTATTTTCTTTTTTAATTTGTGTGCCTGTCCCAAGTGTCCAGAGGAGGGCATGGGTCCCCTGGAACTGGAGGCACAATGATATGAGCTGCCAGATGTGGGTGCAGGGAACTGAACTTCTTTCTTCTGCAAGAGCAGCAAGGAGCCTTCACTGCTGAGCCATCCCTAGTCCCTCTTGTTTTCTTCTTTTTATGTTTTGAGATGGGCTCTTCTTATTAACTCAGGTTGTCTTAGTAGTGCAGATTAGCTTCAAGCTCCTAATCCTCCTGCCTCTGCTTCCCAAGAACTTGAGTTACAGGAATGTGCTCATCAATTCCAACCCCTTGACTAAATCTTGAGTTCACTCCTCACTTGTTGATTTCTTGAGAAAAGGAACTTGCAGTAACCATTCCCAGTGTCCAATTATGGTATTGGCTAGGCTCCTGGCATCAGCAAACATCGGGATGGAAGGAAAAGGAAGGGTGGAATAAAAAGAAAAGGAGGGGAAGGAAGAGTCAAAGAAGGAAGGGAAACTTCCATTCATTTAAGAGAATTGAAAGTAGGAGAAGAGCAACTTGGAGAGCTGTGTTAAGAGCTGTTTTCCTTCCCCTTCCACAGGCTGCCTTCCTTGAGGAGCTTTTCTTGTTCTCTGACACATCTTTGGGTCTTCCATCTGAACGTGATAGCTTCACATGGTCCCTTTTTAATTGGAGAAATGATGCAGTGCTGAATAGTGCAGGCTATATTCTTCTGCATACACTTAAGCATGGCTCATTGCTGCCCTGCTTGTGGGAAGAAACAGGCATGTTTTAATTTGTGTGTGTGTGTGTGTGTGTGTGTGTGTGTGTGTGTGTGTGTTTTAATTTCCCAGAGAATTACCCTCATGAGATATAAGGAATCTGTATAAATATTTGTAAAGAAATTAAAGCATTTTAGATTAGGAGAGAGAGAGAGAGAGAGAGAGAGAGAGAGAGAGAGAGAGAGAGAAGCCAAGCAGGGGCAGTCTTATTAGAGTTGATGCACGTGATGCCCATTACTGAAAACGGGGTCTTTTGTGAGCCGTGCAAGTGATTTTTGTCCTAATAACATTTTCATGATGCTACTTTAAAACATATTCTTGAAATAAATGTATTTCTTTGACTTTTACATTTTAAAGGAAGCCTAATTTTAGGAATATACTTGGTGATTAATTACACTGCCCTTTCTGTACTTTGATAATAAACCCCACACACTTTCTATACCCATGAAAATAATTACAGCACTCAGTTTCTCGAGTGAGCCTTCTTTCTGAAGCCTGTGTACTTCAACACCAGTTATATGCTACAAAGCTGCTGGTTCCAGCACATGGCATTCCTTAGGATCTCTTCTAGAACTAGTATATACTGTGTGGCTTTAGAAGACAGAATGTATCCTTCCTTAGGTGCTGGCTGTGTGACACAGGGCTGCTACTGTGGGTGTGGATAGAGATGGGGCGATTTCCAAGTCCTTGGTGGCTGCAAATTCCCCACATCCATCATCTTTTCTGTTTTGTTTTTGTTGTTGTTTGTTTGTTTGTTTTTACCAAGGAAAGGCACAGGAGTCTCTCAGAGCATGTTGTAACTCCAGGACCCACTGGGGTCTATTCATCCATTTCAAATATTAAGTACCAAGTCTAGGGTTGTGCACGTGTGCATGCTTGTGTGTGTGTGTGTATATATACATGTGTATACATGTGTGGTATATATACTACACATGTGGCTTATAGTATGTTCTGTGTGCATATATGTGTACACAAATGTCATGTGTGTATGTAAGGTATGTGTATATATAGTGTGTGTGCATGTGTGCACATGTACATGTATGAGGTATATTCATGTGGTATGTTTTTTGTGTGCATATATGTGTAGATGCATGTGGTATATGCGTATATGTGGTATTTATGCATGTGTATATTTGTATGGTGTATGCATGTAGTATGTACTTCCTGTGTATATGTGTATATTCATGTGGTATATGAGCATATGTGATGTGTGTATGCATGTGTGTATGTGTTTAATGATAAAGACATTTAGGCCCAGACTGACTTAGACTTTGAATGAATTATTTATTAACCCAGTCCATGTTCTGTGTCATGTTGACAGATCTCCAGACCTGTAGAACTGGTTAAGCTGACATGGACTATATCCAGAGGACAAAGTAGACCCTTTCTACTCTGCTACCCTCTAGAAACTACCATTCTATTCTTTGCTTTTATGAGTGACATTTTTTGAAAACTCATGTAAGTAGAATCAAGTTCTGGAAACCACACAAATACCCATCGGCAGAGTAATGGATAGTGAATATGTGGGAAAAAGATGTAATAAAATATTACTTAGCCTTTAAAAATTTTCCATTTTGAATGTCATGGACAAACCAGGAGCACATCATGCTAAGTAAAAAAGCTGGTCATAGGAGGTCAAATACTGCATAGTTATATGGATATGAAGTATTTAAAATAGTTAAACATGTTACAAATTTTAAAATATTACAGATTAGGAATATACTTCAGTGATAGGGCATATGCATAGTGTTTGCAAGGTCCTGATTCTAGTCCTAGCATCAAACCAAAAAAGGCATTTTAAATAAAGTTTCTCAGTAGTACTATGTGTGTGTGTGTGTGTGTGTGTGTGTGTGTGTGTACATATATATTATGTAATATATATTTTGTAATATATATGACATATGATATATATATAAGAAATAGTATGTATATATCCCACTTGAAGAAATGTCACAAAGTAAACATGGATTCGTGACCATGTAATACTTTAATAGGACCAGGAATTAAAACATTAACAGTATTCAGAAGTCTCCTTCATGTTCCTTCCCAGTCTTTGCTACATCTATGAAAAGGAGACTGAAATGGAAACTTAAGGTTTTTAGGAAAGTTACATGTTTCACTGGGACTGACATGTGAAGGAGTGTTTTCTTGAAGTGGACACATCTGAAAGAATAAGGCAGACTCATGAAGGAACATTTCACTGAAGCAAACACAGGAGAGGATGTTCTGCTAAAGCAAGCATGTAAAAGGTCACATGATGAAGTATTCTTTGCTAATGACAGGCATGTATTGGTCTGCCTTACCTTTTGTAGTTGAGCTGTATTTGTTGGGACTCAATAGAGAGAAATGCACCAAAAAACTTCTGGTGATGTACCACAGTTTCTTGCTTCATCCACAGATTCAGGCTGATTGGCAGAGTGATGTCAGCTGAGACAGAGACATGTATCTCTGATCTGTAGAGGACATGTGATGTTTGGAGGGAGTCTAAATAGGACTAGACAGATAATGATGGAGGCTGAGCTTGACATGCTTATAGAGCTAGCTGTGTAACATTTGTCTCTGTCTCGAATCTTCCCTGATCTTCCATTCCCTGAGAGAGGCAAAACTGCAAACTTCTCCTAGCATTCCTCCTAGTCCCTCCTGCTGACTCGTGCTGCTAATTTGTGTTTTCTAATTTGATTCTACCAAACTAGACTACTGGAGTATCTATCTGTGAGGTGTTTGTGAATGGATTGAGCTGCCACTGCTAACCCATGAACTGAACTGTTGATTTCCAGAAAACAGACAGGAGTTGCTCCAAAGAACGTTTCTAAACAGGTCCACTTTTCCCATATCTTTTCTTTTCCATTGCCTGTGGTGGGTAGTGGGCTACAAGGGAGGTTAAAGTATTTAAGAACCATCATTATAAGTAGGTGTCTGAAAAAATTAAAGTTACAGGTAACTACTAACTTGCTTTAGGCACCATAATGAACTTTTCCTTGCTTAGAATTTTATGTGAGTTCAGCGTCATAACAAGTCTTCCTCGTGGCTGGCCTCTCGGTTTTGGGTTTGAATTTTCTCTACACCCTACCTCCCAACCCCAAATTTGAGTTTGTGTATCCCAGATTGGCCTCAAACTCACTATGTAGCCAAGGGTAATCTTGAACTTCTGATCTTCCTGCTTTCACTTCCCAAGTGCTAGGATCACAGGCATATGCCAACACACCTGGCTTTTACAGTGTTGGTGTGGAACTCAGGACCTTGTGCACACTAGATAAACATTCTGCCAATTGAACTACATCTACACTCCTCAGTTTATCTTCATGGTTAAAATTGGGACACACTTTGTTATTCTTGTTGCTTATATATTTTATTAACTCGGGTGATTTCATACTACCATGAACTAACACAAGTAAAACTACAAAATACAATTTGGATATGGTTTATCTTCTTACTCATCAGGCAAGATTTAGTACAGACTATAGATTACTTAGACATCTTGGCCCAACTTCCGTTTGGGCCTATGAGGCCATTGACTTTAAGGTACTCAGTGGTTGAGGGAGAGTTTGGATTGAGATAAAACTCCTCATCACTCTCTGCATTTGTTTCATGTCTTGGGCAACCTAATTTCTCTTTGCAAGACTGTTTTAAGAATCCTATGCTCATTTTGTGAAGGCCCCTTTGGCTTAGATAATATCAGTCATCAGTTTCAACTGGGTGTATCTTACTGACATATGCACTGTAAATCATATGGGATAAGGGATGCCATTATCATATTTTAACATCAGAGAACTTTCTCCACTCCTCTGTCAGCACAAACACCTTGTAGCCCTCTGTCACACAAAGTGACAGTCTCCGAATTAATTTGCATGTTAAATGCTAGTGTGAGAGGAGAAATATCAGGTTTAACAAATAGATTGGGATCTACAGCCTGAAATATATACTCATAGTTTAGATAGAACCACAATAAAAGGCTACAAAGAACTGTAGTTCTCAGAAGTGGCCATATTTGTATCAAATACTCTGCAGACTGCACATTGGTTGAGTGGAACATTGTGACTGTGAAGAGAAGAAGGGTATAGGATAAGAACCAAAACTACTTTGGGCTGGATTTTGGTTGCCTTTCATAACCACCAACCTTGAACTATTCTAATATCAACTCAACTTTTAGATCAAACTTTTAAAACATATTGCTATATTTGACATATTTCTGAGGCCCCACAAACTCCAAAGTTAAGACTGCTAAAGATGCGATGGGCAGTGGTGGTGCACGCCTTTAATCCCAGCACGTGGGAGGCAGAGATAGGAAAACCCAAACTGTTAAAGATGAAGTCTAAATCCTAATAGGTTTCCCTATGCTATGGCAGCCACCTCCCCGATAATACCACTTGTGTTTCTCAGGGAAGCAAGTTTTGGAATTAAGTCTCACAGTAAATACTAGAGATGCTCTTTTGTGAATATAAAAGACTTTCCCATGGTAGGATATGTCATTCAGGTCACCTTAGATCTATTTGCAGTCCTGGGCTGTGGTCACTCATATTCAGTCCAGAATAAAGTATGCATTAAAAGGAGTGTTGGTGTGTGTATGTGAAAACTGGTAAATCTTAGGTTTTGACTAAAGATATAATCAATGCATAGTAAAGGTTGTGATCTTTCTTGTATTGTTTGGAATTAGTTCTTTCACGTCCTGTGTCATACATGTGTCTTTTGAAGCACCATTGGTAAAATGACCATGATAGAGTCCTTCAAACTTTCATTTTATTTGTTTTGGGGACTCATTTTGTAACTAAGCTACCCTGGGATATGTTGCAATCCTTCTGCTCCTGACTCCCAAGTGCTAAGATTACACAGGGAGCCACTATGCCTGGCTGCCTTTCAACATTTTGATAGCCACCTTCTCTACTTGAGTCCACCTTTCAGACTGCTTGGTTCACTTGGCAAAATTCAAATCTAATTAGTGTACTTGAGCCTTCTTTTCTGGTTCCTTAACCCTCATTTTGCCTACATTGCCTTTTAAAAAAATTCTTAAAGTATTAATGTGTGTTTGTGTGTGTGTGTGTGTGTGTGTGTGTGTGTGCACATGCACGTGCCCACTGCGCACGCTTGCACGCACACCTTCACATGTGGAGACAACTTTCCGGAGTCAGTTCTTGGTCCTATGGATCTATGTAAGGTCATCAGGCCTGGAGGCCCTTGTCTCTTGTCTCTTTACTTTTGTATTTCATGCCAAGCAGACTGCTGCCAGCGTTCCTCTTGCTGTCCTTTACCCCTTCAGCTTGCTGGCTATCTTAGGACAATCCATGCTGGCAAAGCTTCCTTAACTTGTTCATTTAGCTTCCTTGCTAAGAACGTCATCTTGCAAACACTTTACAGGGCAAAAAAATTCTCTTCTTTGCCATCAGCTTACAGAATCCATCTTTTCAGGGAAGGTTTCCTGTGGGGAATTGGGCTCCAGGCTGGTCTCCAGTTGAGCTGAGGTCTGAACCCTGGTGGTGATAATTCACCTACATGACACAGTAGGCATTCCCTCATGCTCCTGGAACTCTGGCCCCTGCCTAAGTTACAGCCCCCCACAGCCCTTACAAGAGAAGCATGGCTAAAAGTCACATAGGCA
>LR751558.1:0-22044 GCA_902729485.2 Mus minutoides | reverse complement strand
CCCGCATCCCCGCCCTGCTCCCCCACCCACCCCCTCCCACGTAATGGCCCTGGCATTCCCCTGTTCTGGGGCATATAGAGACTGTATAACCAAAGGGCCTCTCCTCCCAATGATGGCCAACTAGGCCATCTTCTTCCATATATGCAGCTAGAGACATGAGCGCAGGGGGAATTAGTTAGTTCATGTTGTTCTTACACCTGCATTTCTATAATGAAGCTCTAAAACCATAGAATGTCTCTGCTCATCAAGACCCACTGCACTTGGAGGATGGGACAGGCTTTCTCCTAATGAGCCGTTTCTAACCTCCCGTTAGAAGGCCTTCCTGTGCTCCAGCCAAGATCTGCTGCACTCACTCTCATCAGTGTTGGGAACCATTTCGCTCATCCCTCTCACCTATAACCCTGGGGCTTTAGCAAGGTAGCTCCAGAGTTCCCAGGTAGGGCTGGGCTGCCCCTTGCCAACCCTACTGAAGAGTGGGTCAGAGGAATGCCCACCCGGGGCTGAGTGGAAAGTGTATGGCAGCTCTCCCACACCTGACAGAACAGAAAATAGGTAAAACTCTGGCTGGGCATGGGTCTCCCCTTCCCCAGGGCATCCCCTGGGCCCCCTTTTCAGTTCCCAACAGTTTCCCTTCCACCGTAGCATTTTAGTACCCATATTATGCAATCATATTCTGACCTCAAGAGTGACACCTACATTTGACCCAAACTGGATCATTTTTACCTCTCACAATTGTCAAAGCAGTAATAACACTGAGGCCTGGTTCAAGAGCAGTTGACTTTTATTGTTGCCTAGGAATAGGAGAAGCAGGGAGACACACTAATAGATTAGCCTGTAAATCCCTGAAGGTCAGAAGGTCTAGATATAGGAATATAAAATAAAAGAAAGAAGAGGCTAAGGGAGGTTTATTCCCATTTTTTTCCTCAAGACTTGAAGTATAGCCTCTTTTGTATCTTTTTTTTTTTTTTTTTTTTTTTTTTTTACAATTGTTCTCATAGGAACTGGTAGCTAGTGGCCTGTGGTCTGCATGCCTTAACATGCAGATTGGATTAAAATGACAGTAGAGAAGGTCTGCCTGGAAAGTGGATAGTTATTTTAGCTTCCATGTTGTCTGCAGAGATGAACAAGACTAGAGCAGCGTGCACATCTGTGGAGGTCTAATAGGTATCACAATGTCACAGCAAGGTAGCAATATTGGCTCAGTTTCTGGCTCTGGGTTTTGACATTCAGGAGCACCACCTGATCTCAGACACCTGCGTGTTCTTAGCTTTCTTCTTTAAGATGGCTTGGCTGAGATTTTCTGAGTCTAGAGGACTACCAGTCTCCTTTCTCATGCATAATTATATTCCCAATGCCCAAACACTCCATCTAGACTTCTTCAAATGTCTAAGCACACCTATTCTCAGACTTTTTGTTTTCTAAGGGACTCTGAGTTGAAGGTCCATAAAATAAAGAATTTGTTTTTTAGACATTAGCATAGAACCTAGAAGAAGGAAAACATATAATCCTTCCCCAGTAAATAACAGTGCTCCTGAGATAACCAAGGTGAGGTGCTACAATATGCTTCAGAGGTTAAGACTGCTTATTGTTTTAGGAGTTCTCTGGTGGAATTTTTAGGATCACTTATATATACTATCATTTCATCTGCAAATAGTGATATTTTGACTTCTTTCTTTCCAATTTGTATACCCTTGACCTCCTTTTGTTGTCTAATTGCTCTGGCTAGGACTTCGAGTACTATATTGAATAGGTAGGGAGAAAGTGGGCAGCCTTGTCTAGTCCCTGATTTTAGTGGGATTGCTTCCAGCTTCTCTCCATTTAGTTTGATGTTGGCTACTGGTTTGCTGTATATTGCTTTTATTATGTTTAGGTATGGGCCTTGATTTCCTGATCTTTCCAAGACTTTTATCATGAATGGGTGTTGGATTTTGTCAAATGCTTTCTCAGCATCTAACAAGATGATCATGTGTTTTTTGTCCTTGAGTTTGTTTATATAGTGGATTACATTGATGAATTTCCATATATTAAACCATCTCTGCATCGTTGGAATGAAGCCTACTTGATCATGATGGATGATTGTTTTGATGTGTTCTTGGATTCAGTTAGCAAGAATTTTATTGAATATTTTTGCATCAATATTCATAAGGGAAATTGGTCTGAAGTTCTCTGTCTTTGTTGAGTCTTTATGTTGTTTAGGTATCAGAGTAATTGTAGCTTCAGAGAATGAAAGAGTAACTTCTGTTTCTATTTTGTGGAATAGTTTGAGGAGAATTGGAATTGGGTGTTCTTTGAAGGTCTGATAGAATTCTGCACTAAACCCCTCTGGTCCTGGGCTTTTTTTGGTTGGGAGACTATTCATGTTTGCTTCTATTTCTTTAGGGGATATGGAACTGTTTAGGTCATTAATCTGATCCTGATTTAACTTTGTTGGTGGGATTGCAAGCTGGTATAACCACTCTGGAAATCAGTCTGGTAGTTCCTCAGAAAATTGGACATAGTATCACCGGAAGATCCCTCAATTCTTCTCCAGAAGATGTTCCAACTTGTAATAAGGACACATGTTCTACTATGTTCATAGCAGCCTTATTTATAATAGCCAGAAGCTGTTAAGAATCCAGATGTCCTTCAACAGAGGAATGGATACAGAAAATGTGGTACATTTACACAATGAAGTACTACTCAGCAATTAAAAAAAATGACTTCATAAAATTCTTAGGCAAATGGATGCACCTGGAGGTTATCATCCTGAGTGAAGTAACCCAATCACAAAAGAACTCACATGATATGCACTCACTGATAAGTAGATATTAGCCCAGAAACTTAGAATACCCAAGATACAATTTGCAAAACATGAGAAAATCAAAAAAGAAGGAAGACCAAAGGGTGGATACTTCATTTCTCCTTAGAATAGGGAACACAATACCCATGGAAGGAGTTACAGAGACAAAGTTTGGAGCTGAGACAAAAGGATGGACCATCCAGAGACTGCCCCACCCGGGATCCATCCCATAATCAGCCACCAAATGCGGACACTATTGCAATTGCAAGCAAGATTTTGCTGAAAGGACCCTGATATAGGTGTCTCTGTTGAGGCTATGCCAATGCCTGCAAATACATAAGTGGATGCTCACAGTCATCTATTGGATGGAACACAGGGCTTCCAGGCTTCCAATGGAAGAGCTAGAGAAAGTACTCAAGGAGCTGAAAGGGTCTGCAACCCTATAGGTGGAACAACAATATGAACTAACCAGTACCCCTAGAGCTTGTGTCTCTAGCTGCATATGTAGCAGAAGATAGCCTAGTCGGCCATCATTAGGGAGAGAGGCCCCTTGGTCTTCCAAACTTTATATGCCCCAATAAAGGGGAACACCAGGGCCATGAAATGGGAATGGGTGGGTAGGGGAGCAGGGCGGGGCGGGGGGAAGGGAGGGTATAGGGGACTTTCAGGATAGCATTTGACATGTAAATGAAGAGCTTGTACAACCACTCTGGAAGTCAGTCTGGCATTTTCTCAGAAAATTGGACATAGTACTACCGAAAGATCCTGCAATACCTCTCCTGGGCATATACCCAGAAGATGTTCCAACTGGTAAAAAGGACACATGTTCCCTATGTTCATAGCAGCCTTATTTATAATAGCTAGAAGGTGGAAAGAACCCAGATGTCCCTCAACAGAGGAATGGATACAGAAAATGTGGTACATTTACACAATGGAGTACTATTCTGCTATTAAAAAAATGAATTTATGAAATTCTTGGGCAAATGGATGTATCTGGAGGATATAATCCTTAGTGAGGTAATCCAATCACAAAAGAAGTCATTGGATATGCGCTCACTGATAAATGGATATTAGCCCAGAAACTTAGAATACCCAAGATACAATTTGCAAAACACAAGAAAATCAAGAAGGAAGACCAGCGCGTGGATACTTCATTCCTCCTTTGAATAGGAAACAAAATACCCATGAAAGGCATTACAGAGACAAAGTTTAGAGCTAAGATGAAAGGATGGACCATACAGAGACTACCCCACCAGGGGGGATCCATCCCATAATCAGTCACTAAACTCAGACACTACTGCATAGGATAGCAAGTGTCTACTTAAGGGACCCTGATATAACTGTCTTGTACAGAAGTGGATGCTCACAGTCATCTATATAATGGAACACAGGGCCCACAATGGAGAAGCTAGAGATAGAACCCCAGGAGCTGAAGGGGTCTGCAACCCTAGAAGAGGAACAACAATATGAACTAACCAGAACCCCCAGAACTCATGTCTCTAGCTCCACATGTAGCAGAAGATGGCCTAGTCGGCCATCATTGGGAGGAGAGGCCCCTTGGTATTGCAATCTTTATATACCCCAATACAGGGGAATGCCAGGGCCAAGAAGTGGGAGTGGGTGGACAGGGGAACAGGGTGGGGGAAGGGGGGAACTTTCAGGATAGCATTTGAAATGTAAATTAAGACAATATCTAATAAAAAATATTGAAAAAAATATTGGGAAAAAAAGACTGCTTGTTGTTCTATGAGGACCAGAGTCATATCCCAGCACTTATCACAGCGGCTCACAGATATCTATAATTTCGCTCCAAGTGATAGGTATATTTAAGGTAGCCATATGAGTGCACATATACTGTTACACAGGTACTTAAAATTAAAATAAAAATTTAAATAACCCCAGTTATCCAGCACAGTTGTAGGGAATGATCAGATGACTATACACAGAGAAATTTCTATTATTATTATTAATAATAATCAGTTACTCTACCATTATGTTGTTGCTTTTGTTAGTTTGTTTTTGAGAGATGGTTTCCTGTGTAAAAGCCCTGGATGTCATGGAACTCACTTTGTAGACTAGGCTAGCCTTGAACTCAAAGAGACCTCTGCCTAGTTCTAGGTGTAAAGGCATGTACTACCACTTTAGGCTATTTATTCTATCTTAATATATCCATTTAGGTATTTTCTTGGTGGCATTGCTTCTGACTCATATATCACAAAATTTAGCTAAGAGAATGTCTGTGTTCTAGGCCTTGCAAATATACAGGAAAAAGCTTAATTTGCCAATAATGCAACAAGAACTTATTAACAATTTTTATTTTATAACAGTATTCATTAAATACCAACAGTACGTGTTCTGGATTTAGTACCAAAAAAATCTAAATGGAATAAGGTACATATGATGGTTACTATTGATCATCTTTAATACCTCTGAGTGTGTCTACTTGGATATTTCCACAGAAGGTTAAATAAAGAAGGAAGACCCAAATTCAAAGAAGGTAGCACATTCCAATGAGTAGCCCAGATATAACAAGGTCTAGGAGGAAACAGCGAGCTCCTGCCTACCTTTTCTTCCCGTTCTGAGCTGGGGTGCTTATATCATTGGTTGCTGCTTTTGCCATCCTTCAGTGATAACAGCTTCAGCTTCCTTCTAGCCTGCACTTAATACCAGTGGTTCCCCAGGCATCACCTTGGCATGCAATACTGGATTGGTACTGCTGAGATTGAAACATCCAGCTTCCTGATTGAGGAGCTTCTGGGATTTCTGTTTCTCCAATATGCATGCAACTGTTATTGTTGAACTGGCAATTTGTAAGCCAATCTAATAGATCTCTTCTATCTATAATGCATGGATGAGGGCATGTATGCATGCATGAGCAAACACACCACACACACACACACACACACACACACACACACACACCATTAGTTCTTGTTCTCTAGAGATTTCCCCCTGCCTAATACAACATAGTTCCCCTCTTGGAGAAGCTTTGGTGTCATATGGGGATCATTATTTTATAAGCACAAGGCAGGACTTGTTCCCCGAGAGCCTAGCCTATTGGAATCATTCATAATTTCCTGTTATCCTCTCTTTTCTCTGCCACCAGCAATTCCCTTTTCCCTCAACACCTTCTCTAGCAGGGCACTCTGCAGAAAATGATGACATTAAAATTACCCAAATGCACTTAGAAACAGAGGCTTACTGGGTCTCAGACATCAGGATGCACCACAGTTACCTGGAAGGTTTTAACAACCCATTGCTGGATCTTACTCCCTCATCTTCTAATTTGGTTTTGTGTACCACCCAAAAGAATATTGCAGATACATCTGTCAAGCCTCCCTTAGATTTACATTGGTAGTGATATATGAAGCTGGTTGTGGTTTGGCTAGAGTAGTCATATATGGAATGATAATTCAAAGAATTTGTAAGAAAATGCTCCTTAGAAGCATTGAAAATCTACTTAACTTGAGTTAACTCTTGTAGAGCATTATCCTCTATCCTGTGAGATGTTGAAGGTTATTTAACTCATCCTCAGCTTGACCATTGCGTGCATTTTGCACTTTCATCCTTGAGTCCTTCCTCACATCTCAGTAATTTATGAATACTGTACACACTCCCTCTTGTCTCTGGATATAAACCCAAATGCCCCACACATGTCTAAAATAACTTTCAGTTAGTTATTATGTACTATGCTATGAGGCTGAATTAAAAAATAATTGATGAATTTGTCTGGTAGAAAAATACCATAAAATATTACCCATGTTGTCTTGGCTACTGCTCACTGTTCTTGTCTTGGTTGGAGGAGGCACCACTATGAAGGTAGAAATGATGCAAAATGCACATTTTGTGTAGAAAGAAGCAAGCAGCTATAAAGTTGCAGTTGGGGCAGATTTGAAAGCAGCTGAGCAGTTGTAATTATTAAAAGATTAGAACTGTCCTCCTTAGGGTTAGATACTATTGCTGTGATAAAACACCATAGCCAACAGTGACTTGAGGGGAAAAGGGTTTCTTTAGCTCACACTTCCACAGTGTGGTCCAACATTAAAGGAAGTCAGGGTAGGAACTCAAGAAGGGCAGGAACCTGGAAGCAGAGGGCATGTGGGGGTGTTTCATACTGGCTTGCTATCCATACCTTGCCCAACCCATATTCTTATAGTACTCAAGATCATGACCCACTAGGGATTGATGTCTCCCACATAACCAATTAAGAAAATGCACTACAGGCTGGTCTAGAGTCAGATCTTATAGAGACATTTTCTCATTTGAAGTTCCCTTCTCTCGAAAGAATCTAGCCTATGGCAAACTGACATAAAACTAGTCAGTACAATTGACCCCTTGTCATCTCAACACACAAACATATCACTGTTAAGCCATAGTATTTCCTTTCTTGTTCATCCCTAAGATCACACATTAATATCAACGTTATGTTATAGACATTCCAAAATTTTAAAGTCTCACAGTCTTTAAAAATTAAAACACTTAAAAATTCAGGCTCAGCAGGTAAGAGCACTGACTAATCTTCTGAAGGTTCTGAGTTCAAATCCCAGCAACCACATGGTGGCTCACAACCACCCGTAATGAGATCTGATGCCCTCTTCTGGTGAGTCTGAAGACAACTACAGTGTACTTATTTATAACAATAAATAAATCTTTAAAAAATTCAGTCTCTTTAAAATAGTCTTTTAAAATCAAAGACTCTTGAAATCAAATGTCTCTCAACTGTGGGTGCATATAAAATCCAAAATAAATGAAGTACTTTCTTACTTCAAGAGGGAATAACCAGGATACAGTCACAATCAAATCAAAGCAAAACAAAACTCCAACTTTAAATACCTCAGTATCTAATATCTGGGATACACTTATGATCCTTTGGGCTCATCTGAAGGCCCTTGATCACTTCTCTGACTGCTTTCTGCAGCACACACAGCTTATCTTCTAGGTACTGGCTATTTCTCCACTGCTGCTGTTCTTACTAGTACATTTCTCCACTGCTGCTGTTCTTACTGGTCATTCCATACTACTGGCACCTCCAAAATATTGTAGTGTCTCTCTGAAACATCCACCAACAGACTCTCCTGGGCTCTCTTCAGCGACTCTAACACTGGCACATAGTACCAAGTCTCAGTGGGTCTTCATGACCCCTTTATGCCTTTAAAACCAGAACCAGTTGTGTAACTCTTATAAAACCAAGTTTAGCTGCTAATTCAAGATATAACCTTAGCCATCTCTACAACACAGATTTTTTGTGCTGACCTTGAAGAAACACTTCCCATAAGACTTCATTTCAATGATGCTTGGCTCTTCTTAGTCATAGTGAATTCTTATGCTTCACTTGACCAGCACCCACTGTCCCACCAAACCAAAGATCCTACTTCAGTGGTTCTGGTATCTTGTTTTTCACAGCTGATTCTTTAGCTCCAACTCCCAGAATCACAGATTTTTAACACAAAATAAAAAATGGCCCTGATAGTCATTAAAGGACTCTCAAACTTCCCTCTGCAGCTTCACAAGCTAGGCTGCCATCATTTGCATTGCTCTTAACATTCTTATCTTTCAAGCTTCCACAGAACAGTTCACCAAGATTTGAACATTCAATGATTTTTTTCCAGCCCAAAGATCCAAAATCTTTTTGGATCTATAATTCTTCCCCAAACAACATACATGGTCAGGTATTTACAGAAACACCCCACTCCTGGTACCAATTCTTGTTCTAGTTAGTGTTGCTATTGCTGTGATGAAACAGCATGACAAAGGCAACATGGGAAGGAGCAGAAGAGTTTATTTGCCTTATACTTCCACGCAGTAGTTCATCACTAAAAAAAGTCAGAGCAAGAAGTCAAACAAGGTAGGAACATGAAGGTAGGAGTTGATGAAAATGTCATGGAGGAGTTCTACTTAATAGCTTTCTTTCCATGGCTTTTCAGTCTGTGCTATTATAGAATGTAGGAGCAACCAGCCCAAGGGTGACCATACCCACAGTGGACTAGGCCCTTCCCCATCAATCACTAACTAAGAAAATATTCTATAGGTCTGCCTACAGCCTGATCTTATGGAGGAACTTTCTCAGTCAAGGGTGCCTCCTCTCAGGTGACTAATGGTTGTGCCAAGTTAACATAGAACTAGTCAGGACACCCGCTGAAGAAAAACATTATGTTCTACAATAGAAAAGCCATCTTGAGGGTAAAACCCAAAAGTGAAAATTTCTGGTTTCTTTGGAGACTCAGTTGTGTCATGTGATGGTTTTTCTAGAAACCATCTTATAAGAGGATATTTTTGTTGAGGATAGACATGTATTTTTCTGAAAACAGCTTGAAAAAAGGGCATGTCATGTTGCTAGAGTGGACACTTGAGAGAACATGTGATATTTGGAAAGGATATACCTATAATCCAACAGATAGTAGACATTGCTGGGTGGCATTGGTACACCTTGCCATTCTTTGCTGGTCATGGTTTATCATGACTTCATAGAGAGAAATGCACCAAAGAACTTCTGGTAGTGTTCTGGTAGTGTCTTGCCACTTCTGCAGGCTTGGGCTGGTTGGCAGAGCCTTGTAGTTTCTTCTGGATAGAGCTGTATGCAGTTGCTGACTTGTGAATTTTGTTTGTGATCGGATTGAGCTGCTGCTGCTACTTTCTGTGAATTGAGCTGCTGATATCCTGACAGGGCAGATTGGATTTGCACTAAAGAACTATTCATAAACAAGTCCACATCCTCCTTTGCACTATTAACCCTTCTTTTCTAATACCTCTGGTGGATGGTGGGCTAGAATGGATGGCATTTAAGAACCCTTATTAAAAGTAGGTTTTGAAAAAATCTAAGCCTACAGGATGTTAAATTTCTGTCAATATATAATAATTAAGCAAAACAACCTTAAGTATCTATCAATATACAATAATTAAACAAAACAACCTGCCACACTAGATGATAACAACCATAACACATTAAATAACCAAAGTCATCCACTCCAACTTAAGGAATTGGGGTGACAGTTTTCTTATATAATTGCTTCCTGCTAAATTGGTGCGAAGAATTCCTATTTGGAGCATGAGGGGGAAAATGGTTTGTTTAAAAAAAAAGCGAGATGTAGTGATTTTTGCCCTGTTACTGCATTATTCAGTCTCTGTGTTGTCTGACCAGTCTATGTACTGTCTTTCTAGTCTATGTGTTGTCTGTCAAGTTTCTGTGTGATGAATAATTTGGGCTAGCTGTTTTGAAGTTGATTTGTATGCATATTTTGTAGAAATCACTAATTGAGGCAGTCTTCAAGAGTAAATCACCTGGGTTATTTGTTTGCTTTGTGAAGACATTCATGCCTCAGTGATAAGAGGTTTTCCCTGGTCAGATCTAATTTTTATGAATTTTGTTGGTAACCATAGTTTTTCATTCCTTGTAGAAACATAAGCATAACCATATCTCCATCTCAAAACTATTGCAAGTTTCCATTCTAATGTCAACACATCCTTATAGTCTATTATTTGGCTTAGTTCTTCAGTTTTTTTCAATAACCCAGTGTCTTTCAGCTGCTGTTGTTCCCTTTTTACCAACATTAAGCAAAGTTAGTTAATAAAGCATTATTTAGTCTGTCCCTAGGGGTTTCAAGTTAATAATAGAGCTAGTTAGGAACCTACTGAAAAAAAAACCTCATCTTCTACAACAGAAAAGGTGCCCTGAGAGCAAAATTCTACTTTTAAAAATATTCACCTTGTAAAAATACAAATTTATTTGACTGGAGAAAATGCCACAGAAGGGGGTCTCTGCTTTAGAACCATCAACTTTTCTATACTTTTGTGTCAAGGTATTTGATCTTTGTATTCATCAATTTTTATCATTGCTGTGACAAAATGCCTGAGAGAAGTTGAGTTAAAGCAGGAAGTTGATTTTGTTCCATCATTTCAGAGCTGTCAGCCCATAGCCATCTGTCTCTGTTGCTATGGGCTGAGGGAAGGCTCAACTATCAAGGTGGAAATACAGGATGGAACAAAATTGTCCACTTCAGTGTGGTCAGAAGTGAGAAAGGCAGGAGGGACAGAGACTGTGGATAAGGTTCAGGTATGTCCCTTGTAGCCAACTTTCATCAGCTAGACCCTATATATTATTTTATTCTGAGTCGAATATATTAATCTACTGGCAGAACTATCCCTCTCATGTCCTGATCATATCTCAATAGCACCACTAGTTGGGTACAAGGCCTCCATTCTCGAGTCTGTTTTTGGAATACTTTATTAGAAGATACTGTAAGCTCTGGATTTAGATCCCTACATCTTCTAGAAAATGGATGGAGATGTTAGGTTGGGTAACTGGGTTCCAGGGACTGAAAGTTTTAACAGAAACTTGCTAAAGAAGTCTAAATTCAGGTTATAGCATGAAATACCTACCATTTTTCTTGTTTTTAGAGACAAGGTCTTGTGTAGCCCAGACTGACTTTAAATTCACTATATAGCTGAAGATGATCTTGAACTTACCATGAACTTATTGTTATGATTATGTGAGTCTCTGCATATAACATGGTGTAGGCCATCTGGAGTATTTGGACATACAGAACAACTTTTCATTTTTGAGTTCTACCTTGCTGAGCAGAGCCTCTCTCATGGCTTCTGCTGTGCTGTGTATTCCAGGCTAGCTGGCCTGTGAGCTTTTACATAATTCTTCTGTCTTCTTGTCTCTTTTTTTTTGTTTTGTTTTGTTTTCTACAGAAATGCTCGTATTACAGAGGTATGCCACTACATCTGGCTTTTTACGTATCTTCTGGACATGGAATTCAAGTTGCCATGCTTTTTGGCAAGCACTTTTATTCAAGGAGTCATTGTAGGAGTTTTGACCTTGGACTTCTGATTTTCCTATCTTTAGGTCCTGAGTTCTAGATTTACAAATTGTATCCTCATGCCTGAGTGCAAGGCAAATACTAAGTTACTTACATGTCCTACTCCAAATATTATGTTTTCAAATGTTTACAATTTAATTGAATTTTTCATGAAGTATGTTTAGGCATATGTTATTGTATACCGTGTAAAGATTATACTTGTATTATTCAAAGGCTTATTTCTGTGTCCCTATATCTAGTTGCAATGCTTATTCTGAGAATCTCCTGTCTCAAGATGGTGCTCCTCAATTATTCCCTTATTGGTCAATAAAGAAGATAAACATCCAATGCCTGAACAGGAGAAAATAGAGCTTGACTTCCTCCTAGCTAAGGGAGTGGTGAGGGTGGAGAGATTGGAGATTAGCCTTAGGGAGAGAGTCCAGGAGATACCATGAGAAAATACCTAGAGCCCAGAGAGCCAGATCAGTTCTAAAATGCAAGTATCACTGGGTTTTTGACTGGGAGGTAGCAAGATTAGTTTAGAGAATTAAAGTAGACTAATACTGCTTAGTTGTTGTGCCTTTAAAGGTTGTTAAATAAATATAATAATCAAATCTCAATTATTTGTTATCTAGCTGGGTTTAAAGAAAAACTGCAATATTTTTTAAAATGACACTAACATGTAGGTAGGACAAATAAATTCTCATTAGGGAGAGTAAATAAATGTAATTTGATTGTTTTGGATTACTGAATAGTTTGCTTAGAGTTTTCTCCATCTCCATTCTTTGGATATAGTTTGTTTAATACAATCTGCTTAATCTTTCTTAACCATCAGCTTCAAAGACAATTTTAAAAAATGATGTTGGGGCTTCCAGTTGGCACCAGTGCCTGGCTACCTTGGGCGCAAACTCAGCAGACAGTCCCATGGTCCCTAGAGCACTCTCCACTCCCCAGGTGCCTTAGCATGCCCAGGATCTTAGGATCATCAGTAAACAGAATACAACATCTGTTCCAACACCACCAGAGTGACTGGGACCAGCATGAGCCAGAGACACAGGAACCCTACCTGACCAGTGGCTTGGGTTCCTTCCAGTCAGCACTGGTTTACCTTGGTTGCAAACTCACCAAACAGCTCCATGGCCCACCAGAGGAGGTACCACTTTCAGGCATTCTAACACGCCCAGGAGGAGGACATCTTATCCTTAAACAAAAGAATATACCTTCTTCTCAATACCTCATAGTACCTTCTCCAAAATTGACCATATAATAGGTCACAAAACAGACCTCAACAAATACAAGAAAATTGAAATAATCCCATGCATCCTATCAGATCACCATGGATTAAGGCTGATCTTCAATAACAACATAAATAGTAGAAAGCTGAACAACTCTCTATTCAAAGATAACTTGGTCAAAGAATTAAAAAAAAAAGACTTTTTAGAGTTTAATGAAAATGAAGCCACACCATACCCAATTTTATGGGACACAATGAAAGCATTCCTAAGAGGAAAACTCATAGCTCTGAGTGCCTACAAAAAGAAACTGGAGAGAACATACACTAGCAGCTTGACAGCACACCTGAAGGCACTAGAATAAGGCACTAGAATAAAAAGAAGCAAATTCTCCCAAGAGGAGTAGACAGCAGGAAATAATCAAACTCAGGGATGAAATCAATCAAGTGGAAATAAAAAGAACCATACAAAGAATCAACCAAACCAGTAGCTGGTGCTTTGAGAAAATCAATGAAATAGATAAACCCTTAACTGACTAACTAGAGGGCACAGTGACAGTATCATAATTAACAAAACCAGAAATGAAAAGGGAGACATAACAACAGAACCTGAGGATATCCAAAAAAAAAATCTGATCCTACTACAAAAGCCTATACTCAAAAAAACTGGAAAACCTGGATGAAATAGACAAATTTCTAGACAGATACCAGGTACCAAAGTTAAATCAGAATCAGATTAACGATCTAAAAAGTCCCATATTCCCTAAAGAAATAGAAACAGTCAGTAATAGTTTCCCAACCAAAAAAAACCTGAGGACCAGATGTGTTTAGTGCAGAATTCTATCAGACCTTCAAAGAAGACCTAATTCCAATTCTCCTCAAACTATTCTACAAAATAGAAACAGAAGATACTCTACACAATTCCTTCTTTGAAGCCACAATTACTATGATACCTAAACCACAGAAAGACCCAACAATGAAAGAGAACTTCAGACCAATTTCCCTTATGAATATTGATGCAAAAATACTCAATAAAATTCTTGCAACCTGAATCCAAGAACACATTAAAAGGATCATCCATCATGATCAAGTAGGCTTCATCCCAGGGATGCAGGATGATTCATCATACAGAAATCCATCAATGTAATCCACTATATAAACAAACTCAAAGAAAAAAACCATGTGATTGTCTCATTAGATGTTGAGAAAGCATTTGACAAAATCCAACATGCCTTCATGATAAAAAGACTTGGAAAGATCAGGAACTCAAGGTCAATACCTAAACATAGTAAAAGCAATATACAGCAAACCAGTAGCCAACATCAAACTAAATGGAGAGAAACTTGAAGTAATCCCACTAAAATCAGAGAATAAGCAAGGCTGCCCACTCTCTCCCTACCTATTCAATATAGTGCTTAAAGTCCTAGTCAGAGCAATTAGATAAAAAAGGATATAAAAGGGATACAAATTGGAAAGGAAGAAGACAAAGTGTCACTATTTGCAGATGATATGAGAGTATTCTTAAGTGACCCCAAAATTTCCACCACAGAACTTCTAAACCTGATAAACATCTTCAGTGAAGTAACTAAATATAAAATTAACTCAAATAAGTCAATGGCCTTACTGTATGCAAAGGTAAAACAGGCTGAGGAAGAAATTAGGGCACCAACACCCTTCACAATAGTTACAAATAATCTAAAATACCTTGGTGTGACTAAATAAGCAAGTGAGAACTTCAAGTCTGAGAAAAGAAATCCAAGATCTCAGAAGATGGAAAGATCTCCCATGCTCATGGATTGGTAGGATTAATATAGTAAAAAAGGCCATCTTACCAAAAGCAATCTACAGATTCAATGCAATCCCCATCAAAATTCCAACTCAATTCTTCATAAATTTAGAAAGAGCAATTTCCAAATACATCTGGAATAACAAAAAACCCAGGATAGCAAAAACTATCCTCAACAATAAAAGAACTTCTGGTGGAATTATCATCCCTGACCTCAAGCTGTACTACAGAGCAATTGTGATGAAAACTGCATGGTATTGGTACAGTGGCAGGCACGTAGATCAATGGAATAGAATTGAAGATCCAGAAATGAACCCACACACCTATTGTCACTTGATATTTGAAAAAGGAGCTAAAACCATTCAGTGGAAAAAGACAGCATTTTCAACAAATGGTGCTAGTACAACTGTCGATTAACATGTAGAAGAATGCAAATCAATCTATTCTTATCTCCTTGTACAGAGCTTAAGTTCAAGTGGATCAAGGACCTCCACAGAAAACCAGAGACACTGAAACTTATAAAGGAGATAGTAGGGGAAAAGCCTCAGAGATATGGGCACAATGGAAAAATTCCTGAACAGAACACCAATGGCTTGTGCTGTAAGATTAAGAATAGACAAATGAGACCTCATAAAATTGCAAAGCTTCTGTAAGGCAAAGGACATGGTCAATAAGACAAAAAGGCAACCAACAGTTTGGGAAAAGATCTTTACCAATCCTAAATCCAATAGAGGGCTAATGCCCAATATATACAAAGAACTCAAGAAGTTAGATTCCAGAGAAACAAATAACCCTATTAAAAATGGGGTACAGAGCTAAATCGAGAATTCTCAACTGAGGAATCTCGAATGGCTGACACCTAAAGAAATGTTCAACATCCATAGTCATCAGGGAAATGCAAATCAAAATGACCCTGCGATTCTATGTCACACCAATCAGAATAGCTAAGATCAAAAGCGCAGAAGACAGCAGATGCTGGTAAGGATTTGGAGAAAGAGAAACACCCCTCTCTTGCTGGTGAGATTGCAAGCTGGTACAACCACTCTGGAAATCAGTTTGGAGGTTAATTGGATATAGTACTACCTAAGGACCTGGCAATACCACTCTTGAGCATATACCCAGAAGTTGCTCCAACATGAAATAAGGACACATGCTCCACTGAGTTCGTAGCAGCCTTATTTATAATAGCCAGAAGCTGGAAATAACCCAGATGTCTCCCAACAGAGGAATGGATACAGAAAGTGTGGTGCATTTACACAATGGAGTACTACTCAGCTATTAAAAACAATGAATTTATGAAATTTTTAGGCAAATGGATGGATCCAGAGAATATCATCCTGAGTTAGGTAACCCAATCACAAAAGAACACACATTATATGCACTCACTGATAAGTAGATATTAACCCAGAACCTTGGAATACCCAAGCTACAATTCACAGACCACATGAAACCCAAGAAAGAAGAAGTCCAAAGTGTGGATACTGGTCCTTCTTAGAAGGGGAGACAAAACACCCATGGAAGGAATTACAGAGACAAAGTGTGGAGTAGAGACTGGAGAAATGACTGTCCAGATATTGAGCCACTTTGGGGATCTATCGCATATACAATCACCAAACCCAGACACTGTTGTGGGTGCTAACTAGTGCTTGCTGACAGGACCTGATATAGCTGTCTATTGAGAAGCTCTGTCAGTGCCTGGCAAATACAGAAGCAGATGCTCACAGCCATCCATTAGACTGAGCATAGGGTCCCCAATGAAGGAGCTACAGAAAGGACCTAAGGAGCTGAAGGGGTTTGCACAACAATATGAACTAACCAGTACCCCCAGAGCTTCCAGGGGCTAAACCACCAACCAAAGAATACACATGGTGAGACTCATGGCTCTAGCCATGAGTAGCAGAGAATGGCCTCGTCAGATATCAATGGGAGGAGAGGCTCTTGATGCTGTGAAGGCTCTATGCCCCAATGTGGGGAAATGTCAGGGCCAGGAAGCAGGAGCGGGTGGGTTGGTGAACAGGGGGAGGGAGAGGGGGACGGGGAGGGGAAGAGGAGAGTGTTTTTTGGAGGGGAAACCAGGAATGGGATAACATTTGAAATGTATATAAAGAAAATATCCAATAAAAAATATAAAATCACAATAAAATTTGAAAGACATGAAAAAAAATGATGTTGGGGATTAAATCTATGAACTCAGAAAAGTTGCTAAGTAGTTTACCCCTAAATCACATGCCAAACCACATATTACTTTAAAATTTTTCTTATGTGTTAATTAATTAAGTAATTAATTTTTGTGTGTTTGTGTGTGTGTGTATATATACCACAGCATGTGGGGGTTAGAGGAAAATTTATCGACACCAGTTGTCTTCTTTTACCACATAAGTAGTGGTGACCAAATTTATGTTGTCAGACTTGACAGCAAGCACTTTATCCATGAAGCTATCTCCTGGCCCCCTGTTTAATTTTTATTTGTGTGCATGTGTGTTCATGTGGGTATGTGCACATGTGTATGTGTGTGGAGAGCATACAATGATGAATGTATTCCTCACTCATTCTCCATACTATTTATTATCATTTATCATCGTCATTTGGTTTTTGTAGACAGGGTTTCTCTGTAGCCTCAGTTAATCTGCTCTGTAAACCATGCTGGCCTCAGGATCAGTGATCTACCTGCCTCTGCCTCTGCCTCTGCCTCTGCCTCTGCCTCTGCCTCTGCCTCTGCCTCTGCCTCTGCCTCTGCCTCTGCCTCTGCCTCTGCCTCTGCCTCTGCCTCTGCCTCTGCCTCTGCCTCTGCCTCTGCCTCTGCCTCTGGGATTAAAGGGGACACTGCTGTGCCAAGCTTGCTCCACTTTATTTTTTGAGAGTCTCTCATTGAGCCTAGAGCTCATTGACTTGGCTAGACTGGACAATGCGACCTGAAAATTTGTCTGCCTCTCCTCCACTCTACTGCAGATCTGGGTTATAAACATATACTACAGTACCCACCTTTTTACATGGATATTGTGGATCCAAATTATTTTCTTCATACTTGCACAGCAGGCACTTTACCAACCAAAGCAATTCCTTAGCCCCCTCTTTTATTTTGGAGTAGGGTTGATAATTAAGTTGTTCAGGCTGGCCTTGAACTCACTCTGTAGTGCACAACAGCCTTCAGCTGGTTATCCTCTCGTGTTGGCTTCCTAAGTATCTGGCATTCCACATTTGATTTCATCAGCCTATTTACCTTCAGAATAAAGTACAGACTAAATCCTAACATTCAAGAAATGACATCTTTTGTTAACTGCCTTTCTTCCTTTGTTTTCTGTCACACCTGATGTAGGAATTTGTCATGTGTTCGAGAATTTGAGAAACCAGGTTAACTGATATCTCTAGACCTTTCCCCACACCCTGGGTGCCCCGTTTGTTTAGATTTTAGAGATTTACAAATTCACTTCATGTTCTCATCGTTCATACTTTTCCCCCTGGATCTCTCCAGACGATTGTTACCTCTCTCTGAGGCAGCCATTGTCCCCCACATTTGTTTTGTATGCACTTCAGACTGCTTTGTTGTTTTATTACGTATTCTTTATGTGTGCTGGCTTTGTCTCAGCAAATGTTTGGAGGTGGTGAAATATTTAGTGCCATATACTTCTTCAGAGTCTAGAAAATAAAAGAGCATGACCATCAAAGGATATACTGCTTAAGAAATCATCTGTGTCCTTGAATAATCCTGTGGTGTTGTAATGAAAAGTCAATACAATTTGGTAAGCCCGTTGCCTGGGTGCTTCCTAAGACTGATGAGGCCGTGGGTTCGACCATCTGGAAATACTATTCCATGCTAAGATTATACTTATAGAGTGAGTCTGTGACAAGAAAGACAAGATATTTATCTTTGTGGGGAAGTTTCTAGATAAATTCTTTTGCCTGCTTATATCTTTAGAAAAGCATCACGCTGAGAAATAGTTTCTATTTACCAAGTTCCAGGTTAGCTTGTGTTTCCTTACTCTTTATATTTCTTAATATCATGTTGTCTATTGTAATATTTTAAAGGCAGCTATTCATCTATTATTTATATTTAATAAGAACTGCTGCTCAGTATTTAATAGTTTCATATCTAGGGTACCGTCACCCAAACCTTGTAAGAGTACAGTGTGACAACCTCATTGTCCCTTCTATATAAGTGCTAACCTAGTGTGCTTGGGGTCATCACCTGAATTTCCAAGACTCTGCCCTTTATTTCTATTCTCTGAGTGTGAGATATTCCCATGCTCTTTGTGGAAATCTAATTATGATGTTGGCTTTTTCTTTTTGTGAGTCCTGGCTCTAATATCTTCAAATGACATTGCTTATTACTTCTGTGAGTGAGAACAGCTGAGATATTTTTTTTTTTCAGCCAGACTAGCTCCCTGTAATGAGGGAAGCATTGTCATTTGTATTTCTGGCTGAGTTCCAAAAATAGAGCCTAATACTTTTTTTTAGGAAAGAATTTAAACCAACCTACAATTTTTGAACACAGAGCACTCACTGTCCTTTAACTTTGGTTCACATATCATTTTTTCGAGAATTTCTTTGCATCTCTTGCTTGGTTCCTCCAATTAAGCCACCTAGGTGCTTAAGAGTTCTGCCAAGAAGTTCTCTCACTAGGACTTTAAAAATGTTGTAAAATCATTTGCGGTAGCAAGGTCAAAAAGATGCTGACATGGGTAGCCTTCCTTTTTCTCTTGTTTTGTGAGGACCCAGCCTCTGAGACGGGGGCTGTGCCTCCTGCGCAGATGCATTTCTGGCCCCAAGAGAACAATTTAAAACAAAATCAGACAGATAGAATGACAGCATCTACGTTGTTTGTTTATTTCATTTTGTGTTAAATTGTTTCTTTTTTTCCTCTTTTCTTTAGCCTAATGGTCCATGGCTATCCTGGAGTTAAGTGGCAGATAATGCATCCTCCCTTATCATCCATCTGTTTCCCTTGTGTGCTCTGGGTACATTTCCCATAACAATTTAGTTTTCTCGATTTCTACCTTATTTATACACATTTGAAAAGTTGTGAATGACTAGTCTGAGGCTTTCCAAACTTTAAATTCACCTGCCATTTATAGATTCTCCCCCTCAACCCCTCTCTCCCTTCTCTTTCATGGTGGCATCTCTGACCATTCCCACCCACTGACCTCACACTGAAGGGAGATTCTCTTCTTTCTCCCCTCATCCCTTGTTTAAATGTTTGTAGCTTGCTGTCTTTGAGTCCCTTTGGAGTTATGAAGAACACCTGCAGTAGACCAGCGCACTGTGCTTCCACCTGCCTAGTGTTCAGTTTTGCCCATTAATAAAAGAAAAGTTATTTAAATCTCCCATTTATTTAATTAATTATGAGTCTTCTCAATTTATTTAAAAAAGTTTTCCTAATATTCTATTTTTTTCCTAAATGCAGGTAGGTGAGTGAGACAGCTTAAATAAAGAAAGGCTTTTGCCTCAAAGTCTGATGACTGGAGTCTGATGCCATGGCTCACATGAGGGAGGGAGAGCCAACTTTTGTACATTGTTCTCTGGTGTTCACATGTGCATTGGAGCACATGAATGCCCATGTCCATGCAATCAAAATAAATAAAGGAAAATAATAAAAAATGAAATATGAAGATACACTAAACACATGGGCTTGGGACACAAACATTTTGATTAATAGATGGGTCTCTTTAATTATTTCTACCAGAGTGGATACAAACTTCAGCTGTATGACTATATCCCAAGTGAAGCTATATATGATCCTTAAAGAGAAGGTCACACTTATGACCTGAATAAACTCTGCATAAACCATAGAAAATGTTAACAAACATTTCTATTTGTTAAATGTTAATAAAAAGGTCTTAAGGGTAACTGTGAAGTCCAAATTGTGCCAGGTTCTGTGGATGTGTAATAGAGGCAAGGTTTATACCAAGCCTGCTTTCTAGTTGGAGGAGAAGGAATTTAATACAGATGTTTAAATGACAATACAGTCGGACATACCTGGAAAGAAGTTAATAAGTAGTGTGACTGAGCAAGAGGTCAGTGTGAGGTCAGTGGGTAGGAATGGTCAGAGGTGCCACCGTGAAAGAGCAGACACGTGGCAATACTGCCTGATTGGGATGGTGCAGTGACAAGACAGCAAAGGACAAGGGAGAAGGCCCAACAGGAAGGAATACTGGTGACAGTGCAGCCTGCAGCTGAGAATTCATGCAGGAGACTGGTTAGGTCCTAGCAGGACCACCGTCACTTAGAAATAGGACTTCATTTAGAAAACATTTGTTTCTAGGTAAAGCCATTGACTGTGCTGATCATAAGACTAAGGAATCTAGAATTATCCCCAAAATAGGCTAGAAGTATTGGGTATACTTTGTACTTCATTGTACTATAATGTTAGCAACAGAAATCCCTATTGCTTGGGCTTAGTGTGAGTAATAGATGAATGCTTTGAAGCAATATTAGACAAGCACTTAGCTGACAAGCTGACATTAGTGAGATGAATGCTGTCTATTATTATTATTATTTTCTTAATTTACATTTCAAAAGTAACTATCCCAAAAGTTCCTTATCCCCTTCCCCCACCCCCCTGCTCTCCTACCCACCCACTCCCACTTCTTGGCCCTGGCATTTCTCCTGTACTGGGGTATATAAAGTTTGCAAGACCAAGGGGCCTCTCTGCCCAATGATGGCTCCTAATTATTATTAGGAGATTACTTGGAGTCTTTGCTAGGGTCACCCTCATGAATTCCAGGAAGTTTCCACTGCACTAAGTTTCCACATCACCCTCCAAATGCTTCCCGGTTATAGTCATCTCTTCTAGTATTCTCTTCATCCACCCCTAGCTCCCTCCTCTTCCTGTCTCTACCTGCCCCAGCTCACCCACAAAATCTATTTCGTTTTCTCCTCCCAGGGAGATCTGTGTGTCACTCCTTCTATCCCTTCTTGTTATTTAGTCTCCCTGGATCTGTGGATGAATAACATGGCTATTCTATATCTAGTAGCTAATATCCACTTATAAGTGAGAACATATTATGTTTGCCTTTCTGGATCTATGTTACTTTATGATGATTCTCTCACTATCTTTTCTTTAGTTTGGCTAAGAGTTTACCTTCCTTGCTGATTTTCTCAAAGAACCAACTCTTTGTCTCATTGATTCTTTGTATTGTTCTCTTTGTTTCTATTTTCTTGACTTCAGGCCTCAGTTTGTTTACTCCTTGCTATCTACTCTTTTTGGGTATATTTATTTTTTGTATAGAGCTTTCAGGTATGCTGTTAATATGCTAATAGGAGACCTCTCCAAATTTGTTTTAGGTAGGCACTTAGTACTATGAATTTTTTTCTTAGCACTGTTTTCATTTTATTCCATAAATTTAGGTATGATGTATATTTATTTGCATTGAATTCTAGAATGTCCTTTATTTCTTTATTTCTGTCCTGTCCTATTTTTTATTCAGTAGAGACCTTTACAGTTTCCATG
>LR751559.1:74468-160193 GCA_902729485.2 Mus minutoides | reverse complement strand
ACACACACACACACACACACACACACACACACACACACACACACACTGTGTATATATGTATAATAGCTGTAGGGCTGCAAAGTGAACTTAGAGCCTTAAGCGTGCTGGGTCTCTACCACTGAGCTATATTTCTAGCTGTGTAGATAAAATTTTTATATTTATTTGTTAATTTTTGAAATTATAATTATACAATCATCCCTTCCTCTTCCCCCCCCAAGACCTTCTCATGTAACACCTCCTTGATTGCTGTTCTCTTGAAATTCATGACATCTTTTTTTATTATTACATGCACACACAGACACACACACTCACACACACTCCTAAATACAATCTTATAGTCCATATAGTGCTGTCTGTAACATGGATGTATATATTTTCAGAGCTGAAGAGTTGCTATTAGGTAAGTGATTGCTGTATTCTTCCTGGGGAAGATCATTTTCCTGCTCTCAACATTCCTCAGTTGCCTGTAGTTCTTTGTGCTTTTCCCCTTCCACATTAGCATATCTATTGGAGCCATCCTTTTTTCAAGTCATATAGGAAGCTATGTTGGTAAGACTTAATTAGTGTTGCTTCTAACGTTTCTAGAAGACATACTCTCACAGCAAGTCATATTTTTAGGAGTATTAATGAAAAAGTAGTTACTTTGAAAAGAAAAAAAATGTTGTTTTTGCCACAACAGTTTTTAGAGAAGTACAACACCACCTCCACATTTCCATTCTTTTTAAAAACAAATGTGCATAGAAAATGTTAACTATTCTTCCAAAGCCATGTGACCCTTGAGGATCTTACATTGGTTACTGAGCGCACATCATTCAATATAGAAAATAAAAACATAGGCAACAGTCCATTTCATTACCTCTTTTATCTTGGTCGAAGGCATCTATTGAGCTTTGGTTGTTTTTTGTTTGTTTATTTGTTTGTCACTATAAAAGCCAAAGTTCCTCTATAAAGTAGAGAAATTGATGGGACTAGGCATTAGCATAATTTGGGAAAATTTAAAGTCTCGTGTGGAATTGTGAGGATGGAGGTTGGGTGGGAATTCTGAGCTTCACCACTTGCCAACGCGAGTGTGCACCAATGAGTAAACAGAGCAATGGGACTCTTGGTACCTGACTATATTTCTTGCTCTATGATTACTTGCTAGAAAACACTGTAAACTTCTTCATTTTGACCAATGCTTGATTAGTGTCTTTATGTTCCTAGTCTTGAGGTAGTCTCGTGTATAACTGAAACTCAACATTTTAAAAAATCAAAATATACTAATTAGATAGTTTGAATTCACTCTCTATAATCATTCCAAAACTTTGGTCTATGTTTGACAGGTACATCAAAGAGAAATGCACACTCACCACTGTTCAGGAATCTCTCTATCAGAATCATTTTAATTAAAACAAAAACAAAAATAACAACTTCTTTTCTATTTTTATTTTAGTATGTGTATGAGTTTGGGTTAACATCTATGAAGTGGAAATTTCTGGTTTTTCTTTTTTTTTTTTCTTTTTCTTTTGTTGACTCAGTTTTGTCATGTGATGTTTTTCTGGACACCGTTTTATGAGAAGGACTTTTTTTGTGAAGCAGGCTTGTTGGAGGATGGTTTGCTGAGAACAGACATGTAGTACTTTTCTGGAAACTACCTGGAAAAGGGGCATGTGACATTTTGCTAAAGTGGATGCTTGAGAGAACATGTGATGCTTACAAAAGTTGTAAATAAAGCTCAACAGACATAGGATGACGGTGTGCAGCATTGGTTCACCTTGCAAGTTTTGCTGGTCTTCACTGCTCTTTGTTGACACTGGTCTTCTCTGTTGATGCTGTGGCATTGATTTGCCTTGCCTTCTTACTGATCATCGTTTGTCATCACGTCCTAGAGAGAAATCCACCAAAGAACTGGTGGTGTTCAGCCTTCTTGCTGCTTTCACAGACTTGGGCCAATTGGCAGAACCTTGAAGCTTCCTTTGGAACGCATAGCCATTGCTGATTAGTGAATGGTGTTTGCAAGTGGGTTAAGCTACTGCTGCTGATTCGCGTGAGCTGAACTGCTGCTATCCTGACAAAAAATATTGCACTCACCAAAGAATTATTTCTACACAGGATCACATCCTCTTTTGCCCTTTAATCTTTCCTTCCCACTACCTCTGGTGGATGGTCAGCTAGAAGGGAGATTAAAACAATTAAGTACCTTTATTTAACTAGGTTTTGAAAAACTTAAGCCTACATGGGTGCTCTGGTAAGCATGTGGAAGTGAGTGGCCAACTGCTGGGAGCCAGTTTTCTCTTTCTATCATGGGTTTTGGGTATTAAGCTCAGGTCATCAGGCTTACAGGACAAGGTAAGTGACTCATTCCAGTCATCTGAATTCCCATTTCCTGCACCACCTAAAATATATTCTACCTTCATGTTGAGTTTCCACTGTTAGAATAAACCATTGACTTAGGCCATGCCAACTCTTCCATTGTCTCTGCCATTCTCTTACTTAGTCGTCTGGGTTAGTGTCTGACTTCCAGGCCTTTTGAATCCCCCAGTTATGCTGGAAAGACAACTTCTCACAGGAGACGTATGATCAATAATTTTTCCAAATGACTAATACCTCCCAGTGTATGCGATTGTTGTATTTCATCTTGGATTAAATCCTATAGTAGGTATATTTTCTTCTGGCAGAGGCTTTACCATATCAGATAGCATATGACTTCACATTGATCTCTCTCGAAGTGGCAGAGTGAAGTGCTTTAGTTCTAGGAAAATTTGTTTGAAAGACTCTGAATTAGCAAATCGACATTTTTTTTGCAGCTAGGTTTATCTCTGTTTAGACTAGAATGATCAAATCATCAAAAATGATGCTATAGTTTGAATAGGCCTTCCTAAAGCACACCAGTAATGAGTTTGAATTGCAATCTTTAAAACAATCCTCATCTTGTTGAATATCTTAGTGTTTTAGCTTCCAAACACCTCATTTGTCTTCACTTTTACCACAGTACAGCCATAAAGGTATTTGAGTACTTACTCATTTCTCAGCCATTGTTCAGTTAGTCTATTATGTCTTCTTTCATCTCTTCCTTCCTCTACAGGAATGAAATTGATGGAGACCTCTGGATTAGACCAAAAGTCTGAAGTGAGTGAGTGACCCATGAAGCACAGAAGGGCACTGCAAGATTCTAAGCTGATCTGCAGTTATCAGAGAGGAGGAATAGAGAAAATCTACCACAAACACTCTTGAGACGATTTGTTACATACCTTAACATAGATTAAAGCATTCCTTTTTGCAAAGGAGGTGGTTAAATTATTGCATGAAAAAAAATGAGAATTGGGCTTTTGGATTGAGAGCATTCTTACATCTCAGGGCTGAAAACAATGTAGGGATTTAGCTGAGATTTAAAGGCTTTTAGGCTTCTGTTTCTCAGGTAAGCTTAGGAAAGAAAGACATTGAGGTTGAAATAGGTCAAGGCAAGCAAGTAGTATTAATTACAGTGAAATCCTCAGAAGAATGCTACTATGAAGCTGCAGATACAAAGGTTAAAATAAACTCAGCCAATCTGCAAGATTCTTGATTTATACTTCTACAAATTCAGAAACATTCAGTATAAAATAAAAGGAGCTCTGGCATTAACTCCACCTACACAACACAACAAACAGTTGGATCTCGCAGGATTACTTCAAAGTTATGATTTTTCACAAGTATTTGTTTTGCATATGCTTGTCCTTCTAATTATTTCCTACTTAAATTCTTAATAGTTACTAATGTTGGATTAGGGTTTTAGGAAAAAAGAATCTACAACGCACAACAAAGCCTTTAAATAGAATTATTCAAGTTCAAACCTGCTTTAATCATAGCTCATTCTATGACAAATGTGAAAGAGAAAAACCTACTACATGTTCTGCTCTGCCTTCTTAGCCCCAATATACTATAGAAGATCAAACACACCTTCTGCATAGCCTAGCATCTTCAGTCAGGATCATCATCAGTTAGTTAAAATGTACAAATGAGTGCAAAGAAATCAAGTCCTAAATGAGAAGAGAATCGAGATAAATATTGGCAAGAGGTCACGATAAGTTGATGTGGGGCAGAAAACTTTTTAAAGAGAGTAGCGCTTAACTGTAAATGGGGAAATCTGAAATAACCACAGTTATGAATGATCTTACATCATGTTTTTCATATGTGCTTTGTTGTTACTGGAATAATATTTATCTCTTAAAGTTATTTGATAAATAGTCTGTGTTTTGTGCGTATCTGAAAACTTTCAAAGCAAACCCATCAGGAGTGATGAGCTAGTTGGGAGGTAATGATAAAGTGCTCGTGCTGATGAAATAAAGTTTTTCTCCCTCTGGCTCTTGAATTATTAAAACGTAAATAGAAAAGGGATGCGAGAATGAAACCTTTAAAAGTCTGATCTCACAAGTTAAGTCAGGATAACAAGGTCAATTTAAGTAAGTGGGTGGAAGGAAAGAAAGATCATTGTAGCTACCTAAGTCTGAAACCATCAACAGGTATGGCAAGGATTGTTTGTGAAATGAGTTGGGAGTGTTGCTCAAAATAGAGTCTACAAATATAGGGTACAAAAACAGAGTACCAGAAAGTGAACAAAAATGCTCCAAAACAGTTAAAATTATCCATTGCAAAGCGGAAACTCAGAAAGTAATGGAAATTTAGGATAATAAATCAATCTAGCTCCATATGTAGCAGAAGATAGCCTAGTCTGCCATCATTGGGAAGAGAGGCCCCTGGGTACTGCAATCTTTATATGCCCCAATACAGGGGAACGCCAGGGCCAAGAAGTGGGAGTGGGTGGGCAGGGGAGCAGGGAGGGGGGAGGGGGAAAGGGTCTTTCGGAATAGCATTTGAAATGTAAATTAAGAAAATGCCTAATAAAAAATTGGAAAAATAAATAAATAAATAAATAAATAAATAAATAAATAAAATGCAAAAACCAATGAATAAGCAACACTGAAAATAAAAAAAAAAAAGAATAACGTGACTAGTGAAGACTAGTCTATTGTACTTTTGAGCAAGAAAATGAATGGGATATATGGGAATTATTGTTTGCTGTAATGAGCTGAACTATTATTATAAAAGAACTCTTCTTAGTTTTAACTTGAGCATGACAGCTGCATTTGGAGATAGGACCCTTACCTGAGGTAGTTAAGTTAAAAGGAAATTATTGGTACTAGATACATGGGACTTGAATAAGAGGAGAGGTCAGGGCATAGGTATCGACAGAGGAAAGAGCATGTGAAAAAGCACTGAGAAGACAGCCATGTATAACTCAAGAAGAGAGTCTCCAGAAGGGACTAAATATGCCTACACATCAATTTCATATTTCTGTCTTCCAGAACTATGAAAAACTATATTTATGTTATTAGAGTCCCCTGCCCTCCAGTCTATGTCAGCCTTAGAGAATGAATACTCTGTCAAAAGAAGAGGAGCAGTGTTTGTGTCAACAGGGAAGAATGGGAGTGCATATCAGCAGAAGAGAAACCGGAGTCTATGAAATGATTAATGATTGAGCATAAGTCCTATTGTCACCAAAATAGTCAAAGCCATGAAGCCAGGTAAGATTATTATAGACAAGAAATGAAAACACCTAAATCTGCACCGCTCACTCTCCTCATTCACAAGATGTCATTATTTCACCGTCTCCAGCACATAACTTACTGTTCCCAGCAAAGTCTTACTCAGGATGTAAAAACTGAAAGCAACTATCATTCATTTCAGGCATGCTGGAAAGTTTACCAACTCCTAGACAGGAACCATTGACGATATGGAAAATGTTCAATCTTTAGATATTTTGCCTTTTCTGAATCTTCCCATTTCTTTGCCCACCAATTCTGAAATGCTGTATCATTATCTGCACTCAGTTGATGAGAAACCATAAACTTTTCTCCCAAATCAGATTCATACCTCAGATTTCCCCTTTCTAATATGATACCTACACAGTTACTATTCTCAAATGATGCTGTAAGCAGGACTTCCTATTTTTTATCATGTGATTTTGGTGATTGTTTAAGGAAAGACAGCATTCAATAAAGTTATAACTATCATAGTTATTAGACAGATGGTCTTGCTGTCTCTGGCAGCCATATATGAGACATTGAAGCATTTCTATTGAAACCCTCAATAAAAAATCTGTTGATGATTCTTGTCAGTTAATTAGTTTTTCAACCAAGATGATTAGATAAGTTGTATGCTAACTGAAAGAGGTTTCACTCATTGGAGAAGCTTGCTTATATCATTGTAGAAGGAGGAATGACTAATAAGATTGGAATTCAGAAATTTGATATACAGTCCATCATGCCAAACAGATATTATTTGGCTATTACCTAACCCGCAAGAGACTGAGGTTAGGGTTGAGGGAGTGGGGATATCCTAGTGGAGATGTGGGGTGGGGGTGGAAGGATGTATGGGATATGGAACTGGGGGGGGGGATAAAATCTGGAGTGTAAAAAAAAAAGATTAAATAAAATTATAAAAAAGTTCATGCTCAAGGACCACCATCAGAAATGCATCTTGATTCTTGCAATATGAATATTATTTAGCACAATAGTCTATATTTTAACATCATTCCTTTAACTATGAATTAATTCAAATCAAAGTTATCAGTAGTATTACATGATTGGTATATTTGTGCATTGATTCCCTAGAGGTTCCATGACAAACTACCACATTTTAGCTTTTCATGAGACATTTGTTGTTCAGAGGTAATTATGAAGTTGAGTTGTTAGCAGAGTTGGCTTTTTCCAATGATGCTGGTGAAACCCCTTCTTTGTCTTCTCTAGTTTTTGCTAATATCTTGCAATATTTGGGTTTCTTTACCTGTAAATAGACCACTCTTTACATGTCCTTCTGTCCTATTCATTTGCCTCTCTATATTCCAATTTCTTTTTATACATATATTAATCATAACACATTAGATCACAACATAATCTACTATTAGTCATAAATTTTTATCTACAAATTATGTTTTTTTACAAATTAAATCACCCTCATATGTCTTAAGGTTAAGTAAACTGTTTGGAAATGGGTATACTAGTTTATCAGATATACACAGAAGTAATAAATCATAATTGCTTTTATATATACCACTTCTTTGAAGATTTAATGTTGCCTTCTGAAAATAACATTTAGTAGTGCATGTAAAACTTTGAACAATTTGTGAAAGGGATATGGTTTACACTAATATTATGTGTAAGAGAATTCTTTCATATTGGAAAGTAATATTAATTTCCACATTTTTTCTATATGTGGCAGAAATGCTCTAAATTTCAGCAATCATTATCCCATTATCTTTGCCTTCAATAGTCTACCACATGTAACCTGTAGATTAGAAATGAAATAAGTTAGGTTAATTATGTAGGTACTACATCTAGGTCATGTAACTAAGTGATTAAAAATTCTGAAAACAAAGATAAGATAATGAAAAAAAGAGACACACAGAGGGAAGACTTTATCAGCCTGACTTATTCTTGTCCTTCACATAGTCAATAAGTTATACGAGACTTTTAAAATGAAGCCTCAATTGGTATGATTAGCTATATTTAACCTACTAATAAGCAAGTAAGTTCATCAACTGAACAGTTTATATCACAAAGGAAAATTAAGGTGAATCTACTGTTATTGGTAAACAATAGTAATTCAATAAATACTTCTTTAAATATTTAGAAGTTAGTTCTTGCAATTAAAGAAATGTGAAAATTAAGAAATGGTATATTCAAAAAGATAGTTAATGTCTCCAAAAAATGGTTATAGAATTTAGTATTATCCTTCTCAATATCTATGTAACACTTGTCAAAGGTTAGGAATTTAATGTGAATGCAATCCCAAAACAAAATTGAAGCCTGTAATAATGTAATATGAATTGTATGATTCTAGGCTAGTATTTCATATAGATTTAGATGTGAAATATTATGGTTCTCAAAAGAGTTCAATTTAATGAAAAGGAATTATTAATCATTGATCATGGAACTAATAAAATCATTAAAACATATCTTGAATTGGTGTTGAGAAATTGCCTGTATGGAAACATACATATTTAGGCAAATAGTGTGACTTTCCTAATATAATGACCATGAAACCATGAAACCACTAAGTGGTGCTTAGAGATTAAAGTACTGAGACACCATGTCTAGTTTTTTGCTTGTTTGTTTGTTTGTTTGTTTGTTTGTTTGTTTCATTTTTTGAAGGAGAAATAATGGAACCATTGTATTCCCAGGACATAGGCAAAATGTGATTGAAAAGGTAAAAGACAACCATGAAGTTACTAAATAATTAGTTCTCACAGTAACATGGGTAAAATGTAAGTAAGTAAACAACAGAGGATTAGTTTAACTTCCTTCTAAGCAACATATAAATAACTTTATCCAGCCTTTCCGTGGCTGTGTATAGAATTCTACCTACCTAGTTCCTTCCTTGTTTAACTGGAATAACAATCTTCTGATCTTTATAAAAAAGAGTTGAGAAGTGAAGTTTGAAACACTCAGATTGACTAATAAATAAATAGGTGATCTTTAGAAAGAACTAGACAAAAATACAACTAATAGTAATGTCTTAGTCAGGGTTTCTATTCCTGCACAAACATCATGATCAAGAAGCAGTTGGGGAAGAAAGGGTTTATGCAGCTTACACTTTCCACATTGCTGTTGATCACCAAAGGATGGCAGGACTGGAACTGAGGCAGGTCAAAAAGCACGAGCTGATGCAGAAGCCATGGAGGGATGTTCTTTATTGGATTGCTTCCCCTGGCTTGCTCAGCCTGCTCTCTTATAGTTCAAGACTACCCATAAGAGGACCTCCCCTCGTGATCACTAATTGAGAAAATGCCTTACAGCTGGATCTTGTGGAGGTATTACCCCAACTGAAGCTCCTTTCCCTTTGATAACTCCAGCCTGTGTCAAGTTGACACAAAACTAGCCAGTACAATTGACCCCTTGTCAACTTGACACACAAATACATCACTAGTAAGCCTCAATCCTTAGTTCTTATTCATCCCCAAGATCTAAATAACTTTAAAAGTCCCACAGTCTTTACATATTAAAAGTTCAATCCTTTTAAAATATCCAATATCTTGTAAAATTCAAAGTCACTTAACTCTGGGCTCCACTAAAATATTTTCTTCCTTCAAGAGGAAAAAATATCAGGGCCCAGTCACAATCAACAGCAAAAATTAAACTCCAGCTGTACAATGTCTGGAATCCAACTCATGATCTTCTGGGCTCCTCTAAGGGCTTAGGTCACTTCTCCAGCCCTGTCCTTTGTAACACACAGCTTTTCCTCTAGGCTCCAGATGCCTGTACTCCACTGCTGCTGCTGTTCTTGGTGGTCATTCATGGTACTGGCATCTCCAAACACTGCTGTCTTCCCCTGTAACTAGTCTTCACTAACAGCCTCTCATAGGCTCTCTTCATGGTGCCAAGCCTCAACTCCTTTGCATGACCCCTTCTGTCCTGGGCCATCATTTGCAACTGAGACTGCACCTTCACCAATGGACTTCCATGGCCTCTCACAGTGTGGAGCCTCAGCTGCTCTGCATGACACCTTCATGCCTTCAAAACCAGTACCACCTGGGCAACTCTTACACATTACTAAGTCCAGCCACAGCACAAGGTACAACCTTGGCTATCTCTGGAACACAGCTTCTGTGCTCTCAGAAAACACTTCCCAGAAGACATCACCTCAATGATACTGGTCTCTTCTTAATCACCGTTAATTTAATTTCTTAGCTCCAGATAACCAGCATCAATAGTCCCAGTAAGGCAAAGGTTTTGCTTTAGTAGTTCTGGTATCTTGTTAATCATAGCTGATTTTTCAGCCACAGCTAACCAGAACCACAGAATCTTCACAATCAAAATAGCAATTGCTCTGAAAATAGTCTTTAATCTTCTCTCTGAAATTTCACAAGCCAGGCCTCCATCTTGTGCACTGTTCTCAACATTATCTTCCAAGCTCCTACACAACGTCTCACAGAGTTCTTAACACCAAATAGATCTTTTAGCCCAAAGTTCCAAAGTCCTTCCACAGTTCTCCCCTACAGGAATTCTGTCACAGGAATACCCCATTTCTGGCACCAATTTGTCTTAGTCAGGATTTCTATTCCTGCACAAACATCATGACCAAAAAGCAGTTTGGGAGGAAAGGGAATATTCAGCTTACTCTTCCACATTGCTGTTCATCACCAAGGAAGTCAGGACTGGAACTCAAGCAGGTCAGGAATCAGGAGCTGATGCAGAGGCCATGGAGAGATGTTCTTTACTGGCTTGCTTCCCCTGGCTTGCTCAACCTGCTCTCTTATAGAACCCAAGACTACCAGCCCAGAGATGGCACCACCCACAAGGTGCCTTTCCCCCTTGATTACTAATTGAGAAATTGCCTTAAATCTGGATCTTGTGGGGGCATTTCCCCAACTGAAGCTCCTTTCTCTGTGATAACTGCAGCCTGTGTCAGGTTGACACAAAACTAGCCAGTACAAGTAACAACAATGTTTATTTTATAGTTTTTTTTATAGTTTAAAATAAGTATATGGCTAAATTTATATGTAAACATACACACATAAGCACATACAAAAGAGATGGATACTCCTCACAAGAATGATCAAGTTAAGTAAAAAATTTTTAAATCAAATATGCACATTAAATTAGGATAATACATTTAAAACATTAATTTTAATTGATATAAATTAATAAATCAGTGTTACAGTAAATATTGAGTCCAAAAACTATTCATAAGAAATCCAGAGCTTCTTTGTGCAATGGATGGAAGTTAATGCAGGAACTAACAACTATACAAGTGCAGATTACAAATGTCTGTAGATTGTTTATCCACAAATGGGACATCTATGAAACTTTCCTATTTTGATAGAATTACAATTTATCAATGCAGCTTTTTTCTTCTTACATTCTTTCCTTCTTACAAATAACTCAGGTTTGATTTCCAGCCCTCTGTCTAAGAATTAAGGATTATTAAACAACTTGCTGAGGATGGATTACAAGAGCCAGAGGTTGGGGAAAAATAGAGCAAAACACAATCTTCTGAATATGAAAGGACCATTGATTGCCCTCATGAACTCATTGCAGTCCTAATCATCTTTTGCAAGAACTGCACAAGATCAAGCCAGTCAGCATTCTAGCATAGAATTGGGAGGGATTCAAGATCACCAACCTTTATCCAAAGAGGTATTGACAATTGGTGGGAATAAAGAAAGAGACATTTGAAACACCAGGGGTCATATCCCCAGAAAATACTACCTCTCCCTCTTGCAAAAGCCAGTCCTGATAGGTCAACCAGGTCTAGTGAATTGGCATAAATTTGTGAGTATATTTCATCATGAATTAGAATCAGTAGGCTGTAAAAAACGTGGAGAGAGACAGGAAGTTAAGAGGTAGTAGGGGGAGATAGGGAATCTGGGAGGAGTCAGGAGAGGAACAGGAGGTTAATATGATCAAAATACACTATATGCATGCATGAGATTCTCAAAATCAATGATATACATTACATATATATGAATCCTGACTTACTGAGAGACTCCATGAGTATTACTTTTATATGACAGGGAAGTAAGAATAGGATACTTCTTATAATGGACAGATCTATGTGGAGTCAGAAAAGTAAAACGAATTGAATTCTCTCTGATATGAGTGTGTTCTCCAGCCATGCTCAGCTATCTGGCACAGGAGCTGGAAATTATTGAAGAATTCTTCCAAATCCTTGGCTCAGAGAACCCCACAGAGAGCCAGGGTGAAATGCACCACCTGGAAGGAATAGTACTGGAACAAAGGCATCAGCAGCTGTAGATGGAGGAAAGTGGGCTTGGCAGATAGAATCCATGCTAGTTATCTGGCTTCCATTCTGCAGAATACAGAAGAGACAAATGTAGAAATGTGAATGGTGTGCATGTAAGCAAATAAAGGCAACTCATTATCACCCAAAGTACAATAAATAGGAACAAATGAAGTGATCACTGTATAAAGGTGATGGTTTCTATATGATGAAGGTGTTTACCAGATAAAAGGAAATGTGGTAAGAGATTTCCAGGACCTAATGGAGATGACATTAGCCAAAAACCTAACACAGGGGAGGCAGAACCTTTAGAGACCATATCCAGTGGATAGGCACAGCCCCCATAGGGGCTACCCACCGATCTGAAAAATTTTGACCCAGAATTGATTCTGTCAAAAGAAAATACAAGGACTGAGTGGAGCAGAAAGGAAAGAGTATCCAGAGTATCTGAAGGAAAGAGTATCCAGAGGCTGCCCTGCCTGCACAGCAAACCCAAACACCATGGCTGAGGCCAAGAAGCACTTGCTGACAGGAGCCTGCTATAAAGGTACCCTGAGAGGCTCTACCAGTGCCTGACCAAGACAGATGCAGATGCTCTCATTCAACCATTGGACTTAATATGGAAACCCCAAGGGAAGATTTGAGGAAGGACTGAAGGAGCTGAAGGGGATTGCAACTCCATAGGAAGAATGACAATAGCAACTAACCTGAGTCCCCCAGAGCTTCCAGGGATTAAATCACCAACCAAAGAATACATAGTAGGGACCCCATGACTCCAGTCACAGATGTGGTAAAGGATTGCCTTATCTGGTATCAACAAGAAGGGAGGCCCTTGATCCTTTGGAAGCTCATTGCTGCAGCATAAGGGGATGCTAGAGCAGTAAGGTGGGAGTGGGTGGGTGTGAGAGCACCCTCATGGAGACAGGGGTAGGGAGGGATAGGGGACTTGCAGAGGGACATTTGAAATGTAAACAAATGAAATGTGTATATATATATATATATATATATATATATATATATATATATATGGAGAGAAAAAAGAGAAATAGAGAAATAATAGAGAAACAGAGAAATAGAGAAATAGAGGAATAGATGTAGACTGGTAATCTAAATTGATAAATTTTAATTCTATCAAAATATGCTTATCTAAGAAGTGAAAATACAGCAATAATCATATCTAACATTTGGTATGCAAATTAAGATATGAATAACAAAATGATAATGCTATGTAGGATCAGCATAAGATTGGAGAAACTAGAAGAAGATCCAAAATGCATTAGAAAAATGGGCAGAGCGATGACTCCACAACTAAGAGCAATTGCTCATCTTGCAGGAGAACAATTTTCACTCTCAGCACTCACATGTCAGCTTGCATGAATTCTTACATCAGCCAGGCGTGGTGGAGCACGCCTTTAATCCCAGCACTCGGGAGGCAGAGGCAGGTGGATTTCTGAGTTTGAGGCCAGCCTGGTCTACAAAGTGAGTTCCAGGACAGCCGGGGCTACACAGAGAAACCCTGTCTCCTAAAACAACAACAACAACAACAACAACAACAACAACAACAACAACAACAACGACAACAACAAAAAAGAACTCTAACATCAGTTTTAGGAAACCCAGCACACTTTTCTGGCCTCTGCTGACACATAGTGTTTATACGTACATAAAAATAATGAATAAATCTTAACAAAAACATAGAAAGAGAAATTAGGGAACCCAACCAAGGAGACAAACACTAAACATAAAAGAATAGATCCCCCATTACTGAGAGGTATACAGTCATCTTAACCTCAGACAGGAAGAAGTAAATAAACAGGAAACTGATGAGACAACAGATGGAAAGAAGTAGTGGCTGGAAATGCCCAGATATCCACTTGCAGATATGAACCACTTTGCACATGTGTATTAAGAAGAATCAAAACATCTATTTTTAAGCTTATCATAGCAGTCTTGTAAAAGTCAAGAGGGCAAAAGTGCTTGAAAACAAAATAATAGGTCACCTACTAAAAAAAGACAATAGAACTAAACACCAATAAGACTTCTGGGATTATGAATGCATGTCTACAGTTGGAAAGTGTTGAAGAATTTTTTAAAAAGGAACAGCAACCTAGAATTCTATGTCTAAAATTAATAGTGACTTATTTATATTGAAACATTTTAGATACTGCCAATGGGTGCTGAGTACAACTGATGCAAAGCTAGAGAAAATTCTTTTATCTAAAAGAAAATCAAAGAAGTATTCAAAGAAGTAAAACAGAGACCATGAGGAAGTCAAAGATACTTGGATTTGAGAAATATCCTGTAGAGCTCAGTAAGAACAGTGGGTACAAACTATGACAACCTCATTTAAATATGCAGTGCCCAAGAAGAAAAAAGGAAAGCCTGGCGACCTGTGTACCAGTGTGTAACACCAGCATGTGGGTGGAATCTGGTGGAATCGGGCTCATGAGGATCTCAGAGACTTGAAGGGCAGCCAGTGTAGGTAAAATAGTCAGTTCCAGGCTCAGTGAGATACTTTGTCTCAAGGGAATAAGGAAGAGAATAACAGGGGATACTTGGTATTCTCTGCCTTCCACAGTCCTTCCTCTCCTCCCTCTCCCTCTCCCTCTCCCTCTCCCTCTCCCTCTCCCTCTCTTTCACTCTCCTCCTCTGTCACACACACACACACACACACACACACACACACACACACACATATATATATACACAATAAATACTGTATATAGCTATACACAATAAATACTGTATATAGAAATATTATTTGTATTTAAGATCTCCAAAAGAAGGTTCATTTTATAAGCAAAAAATATCCCATGTAATTTATAGTTATTTTAAACAGCTATACTATGTGACAAAATATTATGAGTTATGGAAGTGGGTAATTATTCTGAAGCAAATTTTTTATAGAGTGTCAGAAAGTATTTAAAATGAATTCTAAGTATGTTGAAGTGCACTTTTGGAAACATATTTTAATACTTTGAGAATTAATCCAATATTCAAAAAGTATAGCTAAGAGAAAAATTAAATTAATATACATATGTAGCTCACACACACCTAAAGATTTACTGAAAAAAAAGAAATAAAAATAAAAGAACAGAGAACATAACAGATAAAATAAAAGAAAAAAATTCAGATCTAAATGTACACATAAAAACAATGAAATATTCTAAATATTCATATAAAATGGAAACTGGATTTTTAAATAAGTATTTTGCCTATAGGTAGCCCACTTTAAATGTAAAACTACAAATCTGTAAGTGAGAAAATTCAGGGAAAGTTATACAAAACACAATAAGCTTAAGAAATCTGAAATTTCTATATTCATATTTAGAGATATTAGCCTCCTAGACAAGGAGTCACACTAGAAACAGAGTCCTGCCTTAAAGTGATGACTCACTTCGCACAAGAAGAAACTATGATAAAACATTCATTGTACTTTCAGCCCCTTAGGCAGATTTGCCTGCAAGAGCTGGAATCTTGGGACCTGAAAGAACAGGCTGTACTATAGTCTAATGCTGTAGATGGTTCTCCAGTTTCACTGTACTTTAACCATGAATGAAACAAAGAAGGCAGTCATCCAAGAAAGGTTGTTTGAATTCAGAAAAACGTGATAAGACATGAAAACAAATGTCCCTAAGTACAAAATAAATGTTGACAGAGTAGCCTTTTCCCAGAACCTTGTCAGGACAGACCAATTTAAACACAATCAACTTCCATGAACTGTTAAGTTGTGTCTTGGAAAGCAGGAAAGCAAGGCAGAAGGCCATATCCAGATTCAGGGTGCTCCAAGGACACCATTCAGCAGATCCTTTCACCATACTGCTACATTCTAACATCCAACAAGAATAAATATGTTGAGTGTGAATAAGTTGAGTGTGAATGTTTGTCACAGGAGACACAAAATCAGGCCCAAGAATATTCTAGGGAACATGATGTACCTGAGATCAAAGGGCCTCTGTCTTTTCTCCTAGAGCCTCTCTTATAGTTCCCCAAGGCATTGTTCACTATGGGTCATTCCTTTGGCCATGTTCTGACAATTCATGACATATATGGAACCAATAATAAAGTATGTATGCATGTATGTATGTATGTATGTATGTATGTATGTATGTATGTATTTGTTTGTGGGGGTGTGTGTGGTGTGTGGGTGTGTGTAGATGTGAATGAGTTTGTTTCTATGTGTGTGCATAAGTGTTGAAGCCAGAGGTTAGCCTTGGTTCTCCTTTTTCTTCACCTTCCCTGTGACTTTTTTGCAACAGGGCCACTCAATTAACCTAGAGCTCATAGAATTGTCTAGTTTAGCAGACACCCAAGCTTCTGGACACCTCCTATCTCCTCTTGCCCAGACCTAAGATTAAAAGCATATACTTCTGTGAGTGGGATTTCATACAGGTCTTGGACATTTCTCTTGAAGTCCTTACATTTGTTTATTAGCCAACCTAGAGATTTAGATGCCATCTCTCCTACCCAATCAAAGAGCCCAATAAATAAGTATATTACATATGTATTTATATGTGAGTATAATAAAATATACTGTTATAGTATAAGATATAATATATATATATATATAGCTTACACTATAGACTATATAACACAACATATAATAAAAATATAAATTATAAATTTAAGATATGAATATAAGAAACAAGATGTAAGTATATGATATATGATATATGATATACAATATACAATATATGATATAAGATATATGATATTTTATATATAATATATAACATATAATATAGTACATAGTGTATATAGTGCATAGTGTATGATATGTTATATATCATATAGAATATATTGATATATAATATATTGGTATATCAATATATTATATAAATATAATATTTATACTATTTGTATAATGAATAATATTTACAAATCAATCAAATAAATAAATCAAATTATATTTATATACTAATCAGTGAGATGAGAGGCCCTTGTTCCTCCTGGGAAGGCTCATGCCCCAGTGTGGGGGAATGCAAGGGTGAGGAGGCAGGAGTGGGTGGGAGGGTGGGCAAGCATCCTCATAGGAGCAGGGGAAGGGAGGATCTGATAGGGGCTTTCTGGAGGGGAAGCTGGGAGAGGGGATAACATTTGAAAAGTAAATAAATAAAATATACAATAAAAAATTGGAAAAAAGAAAATAAATATTTATAATTAAGCTATCAAAAAATTTTATGATAAAAATATAAAATATAAAATAATAAATATGACAGTATAGCATATATTATAAACTACATTATGTAATATATAATAGTATATTTTAAAATAATATATTATATATTATGTTTTTTAATATTTAAAATTAATATGTAATTATAACCTTTTCTTTTTCCCTTTCTTACTTCCAAACCCTCCCATGAGCTCCTCAATCCCTTGGGCTTTCTCAAATTCAGTGTCTCTCTCTCTTTTTTTTTTTTTATTGCTGTGATGCTTAATATATTTTGTACACACACACATATATGTACACAGATATATACACATATACCTAAACATATAAATACAACCTACTTTGTCTATGTAATGTTGCTTGTATATGTGTGATTTCAGAGCGGACCACATGGTATTGGATAACCAATTGGAAACTTTTCCCTGTGGAAGGCTACCCTAGTTCTGTTTTCAGAGTTTCTAATTTTCTTGCAGTTTTGTGTCTATGGGTGAGGCCATCTGAGATCTCACCTTCCTATGTTAGCTTGTCTACTGATGTTGTGCTTGGGTAGGTCTTATTTAGGAAACCATGTAGTTTGAGACTTCATGATTATAGCTTCCCTGTCAGTGCTAGGAGACAGTCTCACAGAAGACCTCCTTCCTGATCCTCTGGCTCTTACAATCTTTCTGCTCCATCTTATAAGATGTTCCCTAAACTGAGGGTGTATGAATTGTTTTGGAGATATATCAGTTGGATTTGGCTATGCCATCACTTTTCTCTGCATTTTGATCAACTCATCTTTTTCTATTAAGACCTCTGTTTTCAGGAGAAGTTTCTTTGGTGAACAGTGAAAACTACACTAATCTGTGGTTAAAATTAAATGGGTTTTTATTTTGTGTGTGTGAAAATTCCATTGTAGTAAAAAATAATACATTGCATATTACTATGCAAACTTAGCTTTGATAATGTATCTAAATGTAAAGGCCATGCATGATGGTTGTGTATATCATTGATCTCAGGGATTTGGAGATATTTATGATTTGAGGTCAGCCTGAAATATATAGCAAGTTCCAGGCCAGCCAAGTCTACATAATGAGATCCTACTTCAAAATAAACAAATAAACATCATAAAGCAAGAAAATTTCTAGAAAAAAATATTCAGTACTTAGTAGAGTGTGGCAGGTAATTCATAATTTTGCGAGAAATCATGTTACAAAGGGTCTAGAGGCCAGTTTGGGATGTATAGTCTAATTGGCTTCTAAAAATAAAAATGTTTAGTCTGATATAGTGCTGACATAACCTACATTACATCTTTGCTTAATCCTTAGCAGAAAGAAGAAAGAGGGGGGCAGAGGGAGAGGGAAAAAGGAGAGGGAGAGGGATAGAGAAAGTGGAGAGAGGGGAGAGGGAGAGGGGAAGGGAGGAAGAGGAAGAGGGAAAAAGGGTGGTAGGGAGGAATTTAGGCAAACAAGCCAACAAGGAAAAAGCAACACACTCTTTAGTCTAAGAAAAGATGGAATTTAAAAACCTGCAAGCAGAATTAAAACTTCTGTATTCACTAGGAAAAAAAATAACTAAATGTATTGTGACTTCACAGGCACTATAAAAATATTCAAAATATGTATGTGAAACATAAGGGAAGCATAGTATAGTCTAGTTTAATATATAAATGCAAATATGTTTGCTTCTATAATGAGAAGAAACACAACTAAAAGGGGAAACAAGGTTTGAATAGAAACTGTACCAAATAAGATATACAAAATGTCAAATAAACACATAATTAGCTGTATTAGTTAGTTGTCATGAATTTTTAAAATGATATTTCTTTTTCTCACATAGACACACACAGGGGAGGGAGGGAGGGAGGGAGGGAGAGAGAGAGAGAGAGAGAGAGAGAGAGAGAGAGAGAGAGAGAGAGAGAGAGACTGATAGGTGATAGAATAGAGTTCTAGGTTGCTGGAGATGCCCAATGTTGATGAGGAGTAAGCAAATTGAACTACTTCTGTAGGGAGTATAAGGTTTTAAAAACAGCTTTGCAAGACTAGTTTAACCTTTTCTTAAGTTGTTAAATTGTTAAATACACCTCTACATTATAAACAGCAAGAAACTTCAGTTCTAGATGCTGATCCAGAAGAAGTTCAAATATATGTCCATAAAATAGCTAGAAACTTCAATTCTTTTCAGAACCATAATAGAAAATGTCTGTTCATTGATAACCCATTTTGGTATCATATAAAAGGCACAAAGATGAAATTTTCAAGTTGATGTGAATGGAGAAATTTCAAACAGCTATTGAGGGTAAAAATACACATTTAGAAAATATGTGATTGCTTTCTTCCTCCTCCTAAGTGGAACTGAGTTGTCCTTACTTGAGCACTTCAGCTTGTTGATTTTTTTTTTTTTTTTTTGAGTTCTGTGGACTATATATTCTGTATTGTGTACTTTTTTGTTTTGGCTAATATCCACTTATTAGTGAGTACATACCATGCATGTCCTTTTGGGTCTGAGTTACCTCACTCAGGATGATGTTTTCTAGTTCCACCCATTTGCCTGCAAAATACAGGATGTCCTTGTTCTTAATAGCTAAGTAGTATTTCATTGTGTAAATGAACCACATTTTCTGTATCCATTCTTCTGTCATAGTTCATCTGGGCTGTTTCCAGCTTCGGGCTATCACAAATAAGGCAGCTATGAATATAGTAGAACACATACCCCTGTGGCTTGGTGGAGCATCTTTTGTGTATATGCCCAAGAGTGGTAGAGCTGGGTCTTCAGGTAGATCTATTTCCAATTATCTGAGCAACCTCCAGATTGATTTTCAGAGTGGTTGTACCAGTTTGGAATCCCAGCAGCAATGGAGGAGTGTTTCTCCATATCCTCTCCAACATGTGTTGTTATCTGAGGTTTTGATCTTAGCCATTCTGATTGGTGTGGAATCTCGGGGTCGTTTTGAGTTGCATTTCTCTGATCACTAAGTACTTTGAACATTTCTTTAGGTGCTTCTTACACATTCAGGATTCCTCAGTTGTGAAATCTGTGTTTAGTTCTATACCTCATTTTTTGATATATTTTTTTTTATGATTAGCTTCTTGAGTTCTTTATATATTTTGGATATTAGCCCTCTATCAGATGTGGGGTTAGTGAAGATTTTCTTTTCCCAATCTGTAGGTTGCCTATTTGTCTTATTGAGTATGTCCTTTGCTTTACAGAAGATTTCCAGTTTCGTGAAATCCCATTTATCAATCACAAGTGGAAAGGGAGGGAGGGACCTGGGAGGGAAAGTAGACAGGGGGAGGGATTTGGGGGAAGAGGGTCCTGATCTGGTATTGGGTGAGGAAAAAGGACTGAATCATTGGGGGCTAGCAGAAAGAATGGAAACAGGCAACCTTGGGAGATAGGAGATTGGGGGAATCCTCCAGACTGCACCAGAGATCTGGGAGGTGAAAGACTCTCAGGACTCAAAGGGAGGGACGGTAGATGAAATGCCCAACAGTAGTGAGAGGAAACTTATAAAGCCTACCTCCAACAGGAAGATAAGACATCAAATGAGGAGAGGGGGGCCATCCCACAGTCACAACTCTGATCCATAATTTTTCCTGTCTGAGAGAATTACAGGGATGGAAAAGTAGAGGAGCCGGAGGAAAGAAGGTTCAGGGACAAGCTGGACTTGGGATCCAACTCAAGGGAAGTTCCCAAGGCCTGACACTATTACTGAGGCTATGGAGCACTCACAAAAAGGAACCTAGCATGACTGGCCCAGAAAAACCAAACAAGCAGCTAAAAAAGTCAGATGCAGATTATACCCAACCAATGGAGAGAAGCAGGTGCCCCCTGTTGTTGAATTAGGGAAGATTGAAAGAAGCTGAGGAGAAAGGTGACTATGTAGGAAGACCAGCAGTCTCAATTAATCTAGACTCCTGTGATCTCTCAAACACTGGACCACCAAACAGACAGCATACACCAGCTGATATGAGGCCCCCAAAACACATACAGTAGAGGACTTCTGGGTCTGTGTTCATTCAGAGATGATGCACCTAACCCTCAAGAGACTGAAGGCCCCTGGGAGTTTAGAGGTCAGGATGGGTGGAGAGTGGGGACATTCACATTGAGACAAGGAGGTTCATAGGATGTAAGGGATGTGGAACATTTGGAGGGTGGACTGGGAGGGAAATAAAATATGGAATGTAAAAAAGTTAATTAATTAATTAATTAAAATATAAATCCATAAAAAAGTTCTATGTTATTCCATTTCCCTAAAATTGGAGCATAATCAAGAGATAAACCTCTAGTGTTAAAAAACAAAAGGCATATTTCTCTTGAGGACTTCCAGGGATTTATCAAAGACACAGAAAGCAATTAGCAATATTTTATATTTTAATCCAGGTGATAGTTGCAAGATATAGACAGGAATTTCCATGACTTATTAGGCTGTTTGAAAGTGTTTTGCCAATAAAAGTGGTGTTTGTTCAATATTCGTACAAATCATCCCTACACAACCAGTTACAGGTGTGAAGTTCCATATATCACATCTAGACATTTATTATTACTTGAAATTATAGCATCTAAGAGAATGTAGAATCAAACCTTACCTCTCTGCTTTTTTTGTTTCTTTTATCCTTTTTATGATTATTAAGTTTTCATGGATTTCATAGGTACAAAGTACAATTGTTTTCTCCCTTTTAATGTATTCATTTTGAAATTTAATATTCTGTTGCATATTTAAATATTATATATGTGTTACTTTGGATACACTTGAGCTTTTTCCTTACCTATACTCCATTGCCACCCCTGTATGATGCAGCTTTCTATTCATTCTTCTGGCCCTTTGGGCTTCTCTTCTCTGTCTCTTCCCATGCCTGATCCTGACTGCCTATTTTCTGTCCCCTCCCCTCTCCCACCCAGGTCCCTGCATCCCTCTGCCTCTCATGACTATTTTCCCCCTTCTATGTGGGATTCAAGCATATTCACTTGTGCATTACTTCTTTAACTCTTTGACTCTGTGAGTGTATCATGGGTATTTTGTGTTTTATGGCTAATATCCACTTATATGTGAGTACTTACCATACATGTATTTTGGGGGTTTGGGTTACCTCACTCAGTATATTTTATAGTTCCATCCATTTGACTGAAAAATTCATTAAGTCCTCGTTTTTAATAGCTGAAAGCTATTTCATTGTGTAAATGACTCACATTTTCTCTATCTATTCTTCACTTGAAGAACATCAGGGTTGTTTTCAGTTTCTGGCTTTATAAATAAATCTGCTATGAACATGTTCTTGTGATATGCTGGAGCATCATTTGGGTATTTGCCAAAGGAGCAGCGTTTCTGGGTCTTATGTAGATCTGTATCCAATTTTCTGAAAATGTGCCAGGTAGATTTCCAGAGTATTCCTACAAGTTGGCAGTTCTACCATTCTGATTGGAGTATACTGGAATCTCAAAGACATTTTGATTTGCATTTCCCTGATGTTTAAGGATGTTGTACATTTCTTTAAGTGCTTCTCAGCTGCTCAAGATTCCTCTAGTGAGAATTCTTTGTTTAGCTTTGTACCCCATATTTAATTGGGTTATTCAGTTAGTTGGAGTCTAATTTCTTGAGTTTTGTATGTATTTGGATGTAGGGTTGTTGTCCCTCCTCTGTTCTGCCACTATGGATGGCAGCTTGGGGAGGCAGAAGGCATCGAGTTTGACTTCATCTTCTCATGCTACCACCTTAGCACTGAGACACTGCTCTGGAGCGGGAAAGCACAATCTGAGATGTGGGAAAGCTGGAGCTGGGTCTGGTGTCCCCTGGCAGTTCTCAGACTCTTGGAATAAGTCCACGGTGACCCTCAGAGTCTTCTCGTCTCTTGTCTCAGTCTCGGGAGACAGACCCCTGTCTCAAGTCCCCCGACCCCCTAAACCCCTTCCCTTCGAGGTCGATCTGGGTCCCTCTATTAGGAACCGAACAGTCTATGTCCGAACCACCATCAACGTCGACCCTCATGTTTCTCCGGAAGATGTCTTCTGATCGCTGTGGCTCTGTAGACAAAAGCTTTTTCCATGGCTCCACACTGTGGATCTCTATGAAAAGAGACAGTCCATGGTTTTAAACAGTTTATTGTCATGAAAGAAAATGGATGTGTAAAACCATACTCCACTTGTCAGGATGGGACCCAATATTAAATACCTTTTGCAATAAGGAATGTCTGGGAAAGGAAGCTTATTGGTAATGCCCTCTGGGCCTCTAGGCACCTCATTAGCATGGAGAACTCTGTTTTGAGCCTATTTGACTATGGTCATATCTCTTCCTATTGTCTTGGTCTGAGATGTTAGGGATGCCTCATCTACATGTGGAAGGACTTAGGTTATTGTCCTTACATGACTGATGGCCACAAATCTATGAGGTGCTATCTACATGACAGGGGCCTGTGCTGGGAGCAGGCAATGCTCCTACCATCCCTTCAGAGTCTCTGGGTCTTTAAGCCTTTAGCTCGACCTTATCAGGCTTTCTCTCATGGGCCACTGCCCTGCATTTGGATACTAGCCCTCTGTTGGATGTAGGGTTAGTGTAGATCTTTTCTCATTCTGTAGGCTATGGCTTATCCTATTGACAGTGTCCATTGCCTTATAGAAGCCTTCCAGTTTTATGTTGTCCGGTTGATAAACCTGCCTACTTCTTTACCAATACTATGCTGTTTTCATCACTAAGTTCTGTAGTACAGCTTGAGTTCAGGGATGGTGCTTTACCCAAATCATGATTGTTTCCAAAAGCAGCCTTTGTCTAGACTAACCTCCACTGGTAAAGCATTTAGTGTTCAACAAACTATATGAAGAGGTTAATGATGTCAGTTACTCCGCATCATAAAGTTCTTATGGTTTGTTCAGCAAATAGTATTTTTAATCAGCTCAGTGGTCACAAAGATAAAAGTATGCTAAGGAATCTAGAAAGATAAAGTATGCATTGTACAGCACTAATCATAATGACTTAATTAGGTGTTAATACAGATTTTACTTTCATTAGGATTTAATGGTAACTGGATATTTAAGTGTTCAGTTAGCATTTCCATAATCATAGTCTAATAAGGACATATTTTCTTCCAACACAGAACTTAAAGAAAAGTAGATTTTGTTGTAAATTAGTTCTAAAGGGAAAAAAATGTCAAATTTTCAACTGTATCTTATGCTTGATTATAATAGGTGGTAAAGCTGAAGGAGCTACTACCAGTACACCATCTTTTCCTTTAAAAATTATGTGTGTGAATGTGTGTGTGTGTGTGTGTGTGTATGAGTATATGTGTACATGTGCCCACAGAAGCCAGAAGAGAATACTGTGATCACCAGAGCTAAAGTTCTAGAGTTCCAGTCAGTTAGGAGTTGCCCAACATGGGAATTAGAAACCAAACACCATCAAATGCAGCAACCACCCACCTAACCAACCATTTCCCTATTCTCTTCTAATACAACTTTTATTTAGGATTAGTTATGTAACTAGAAGGAAGAAGTTGTCATCTAACATAATCTTCCAAGGTGTTAAAAGGTCTCTATGCCTGCATTATTGAATTAATAGACATTTTTGAGTTGTTGTCAAAGAAAATTCATTAAACTGTAATTATGTGTTATCAGGTGTTGTCCCAGGAGTGTTCACAAATTCTTTCCCTTAAAAGCCCTGTTATAAGTCCACTTTTACTCATGCTTACTCCATTATCAAGGTAAAGATAAGGAAGAAAGTAGGTTCTAAAAGCAACATACATAATACATGAGTAAACTGAAGTTTCAAAAAAAATCTCTATTTCAATTATTATATCCAGATTTTCACTGACATCCCTTAGTTACAGGTACCCAAAAAATGGAGGAACCATTACCACTTCTTCCCTCATTGTTACCTAGGAAACAGAATGTACCAAGAAGTTAGCATTTCTACCATACATTATGGTAAGCCCAACTAGAGTACTGGGCAGATCCCTAATAAGTTTTACATTCACTGTATGTAATGTACAGATGATAACCTTTCCTTTAGTGCTGTAAGAAACTTCAGTTGAATGCAGGTTATTTGTTTATTAGTATAAGTATTAAAGATCTAGAAACAGAGAATCAGGAAAATATAATATGAAGCCATATGAATGGTTGATATTCAGATCAATCACTTACCACATAGCATCAAATATATTTATAGAATCCATGTAGAACAGTATCTAGAAATATATTTATTCAGAATCAATCTACCTGTACACAAGACACATGATCTAGTTATAGCAGGAGAATGACATACCATCATAAACAGGTCTTCATTTCCTTTCTCTCTCTCTCTCTCTCTCTCTCTCTCTCTCTCTCTCTCTCTCTCTCTCTCTCTCTCTTGTTGTTCTTGTTGTTGAGACAGGGTTTCTCTGTATAGTCCTGGCTGTCCTGGAACTGACTCTGTAGACCAGGCTGGCCTGGAACTCAGAAATCTGCCTGCCTCTGCCTCCCAAGTGCTGGGATTAAAGGCGTGAGCCACCACGCCTTGCCAGGCGGCTTAGTTCTTCATTTTCTAAGTTTGACTCAATACGACAAATCAGTGGATGAGTATGTGTGCATAGCCTAAGAAATTATTTGAGCCAATGCTTAAAAACGGTCCCCTCAAGGAGCTGAAGTGGACTACAACCAGATAGGTAGAACAACAATATGAACTATCCAGTACCCCCGGAGCTCACGTCTCTAGTTGCATATGTAGCAAAAGTTGGCCCAGTCGGCCATCATTGGGAAGAGAGGCCCCTTGGTCTTATAAACTTTATATATCCCAGTACAGGGGAACACCAGGGCTAAGAAGTGGGAGTGGGTGGGGAGGGGAGCAGGGTGGGAGGAGGGTGCAGGGAACTTTCGGGATAGCATTTGAAATGTAAATAAAGAAAATATCTAGAAAACAAAAACAAACAAACAAACAAACAAACAAACAAAACAGTCGCATCATGTAGGTCTCAGTATCATAAGTTTTCCCCGGAGACCTCTATCCAGGTGGGTGGGAAGGCCCCAGTGAAAGAAGTGAGTGCAGGCAGGGAGAAAAGGCCTGTGCTGCACTTTCCAGGTCCCTAGGCAACTCAGAGCCTGGGTCAGGGAGAAGCCCACAATCCAGTGAGGAATGAGGCAGGGACTCAGGCAGGGTTCTTTGGGAGAGATCTCTTCCCAAGTGTTACTGCTCTTGGAACAAAAGAGGCAGACAGAGAGATACTTCTGGCATGCCTTTAATTGCATTCCTTTAATTCCCTGCATGGCTCACCCTATATACCATTCTGGCAGTAATTTAGAGTTTGACAGCAAGTCACCCTCATTGGTTTGGGCTGAGAGTTTGGGGGAAACCTTATTTGCATGTGAGAGGGCTTGGTGCTGTTCCTAAGTGGCTGATAGCCATGCCTCTCTTGTGGTGTTTTTGGGGGTGGTTACTCCAGCAGGAGCCAGGGTCCAGGAGACATGAGAGAACTTCAGTCCCATGTAAGTGAACTATCACTACAGGGTGCTGGGGTTCAAGCTCTAGCCTCAACTGGAAACCAGGCTGTCTGCACATAGCCCACTGCCCCACACCATCACCAATCATTGCTCTGGCCCATTTTTGAAACTCTCATATGGCTTTTCTTTCTAGATTTGCACAAATAACTAATAACATCCCCCCCCCCAAAAAAAAACACATGAATACAAGAATAACAAATGAAAATAACAATGAAATAGCAAATGAAAACTGCACAGGGAGAACAACTCAAGGGAAGAAAATAAACATCCCTTTTTAATTACTGGAACACTAATGAAGACACTGAATCAAAAAAGGTTTGACTCTAAGTGTGATCAAGCAGAGGACAATAACCATGAAAGTTCCCCCAAATAACAGTTCTCAGTGAGTGGAGGAACGTGGCCAGATCAGCCCTTGAAAGAATTTATACATTAGTGCTCAGTTTCACTGTTCCTGATTACAGATTCCAATCTAATCTCCATAGAAATGGAATTCCTATTGTGCCTCAGAGATCCCTGACAAGTATATCAGAATCCCTGTTTGGGAGAAAAGTTCAAATTAAATGAAATTCAGGTTACTATCATGGGAGTGGATGCTGCCACTTGGAAGGAGAAAATTTCTCTTTTAAAAGGTAGCTAGAATCTCTTTGAAAACATACTAAGGAAAGCTAATATTTCAACCCATCATGGAGAATGAAAGAAACGATCTCTCTGTTGTTCTATTTTCTCATTCAGTACTTGTATCCTTAGCATCGGGTCTATATATTCTTTCCCTTTTCCTTTCTTTCCTTTTACACACATGAAAAGATTTACTAGGAAACAAAAACTGAGCTAGGTGTGATGATTAATATCTGTAATTCCATCACTTTGGAGTCTGGAGCAGGGGGATTGCTATGTGAATGAGACAAGCCTGAGGCTACAGACTAAGTACCTGAGTCAGAAAAAAACAAAACAAAACAGACAAAACAAACAAACAAACAAACAAAACAAACAGACAAAACACCAGAAAACAAATGTGCCCCAATCATGAAAATCTAAGCTAGTTTGGAATTGGTGAAACGGATATGCCAATTAAGAATAATTCTAACACAGAGTTTCTCATCCCTAAGGTATGCATTAATCTAGTTTTTATTTTTATTTCATTAGCACAAAGGCATTATGAATAGCCAGAAATAAATCACTTAGTTTTGATGATTAATATATTGAATATTTTAATGGATGTGTAATTGAATATTTTTTGTGTGAATATGAAGGTGGATGTGTATGCAGGCACACACTTGTGTGAAGGTGCTTGTATGTGCAGGTGCTTGTATATTCACACACATGTATATCTGTGTGGGTGAGTGTACACTTGTGTGTCTGTGTGAAGATACAGAGGACCACCTAGTGAATGGTTCCCCACTAACCGTTTACCTCTTTAATTGAGATCTCTCACTGTGCTTCTGAAACTCATGACATATAATATTATGTCTGCTCTGCGAGTCCACTGAGCCACCTGTCCTTATCTCCTCAGTGCTATGAGTTTAAGCAGGGACAACCATAAAAACCATTTTTTTTTCTGGAGCTTCAAGGATCAAACTCTGGTCCTCATGCCCACAGGGCAAACATATTATTAACTGAGCTATCTCCCGAGCCCCACCACTGAGTTTATACGTTTAATTCTGATTTGACAGTGTTTAAATGTTTACCTTGATCCTTCCCCCATCCTATACTTAACAATCTCTTCTTTTACCTCTCAAAACATCTAGTAGTAGGCATATTTCTAAAATCAATTTTAACGCCATTGGACTGAAATAAAATAGGCTCTGTGACATAATCTGGGCAAGAAGTTGGATGTCTAATAGCCTAGCTTCCTCAGCAATGAAATCATGAGGTAGTAAAGATTAAGTGCTGTAACATATGTGAAGTTCTCAGAAACCTACTCAGCCCCTGAAGACTCACTTAAAATAGTCAACTCCTATAGCCATTTTTGCTTTGGCTGGAGTAGCTTTGAAGACATGGAACAGCCCTTCTCAAGGAATATTGTATTCCATGTGACTTGCTTTATCTTTAGCAACCAGATTCTCAGTCTGAAAGTTTGGATTAGAGAAAATTGGAGGCGTAGAGCTAGGGTGTACTCCCTGTGGTAACATTGCTGAGATTCAGGGACATAACAGAGAGTCTAGCTGCTGAGGGTCCTGGGACTAGCATAGTTATTCCATGTCATGGTAATTTTGTTGTTAAATTTAGTGGTTTTGTTTTTTTGTTGTTGTTGATGTTTTTGTTTGCTTGCTTATGACTTTTGAGAAACAATAGTTATGCTACCTTGTAGATATGCATATAACTCATCTTTATTGTTTTGCTATACTACAAAAAGGTATGGGTACTTTAAAAGAATATTAACTAATGTTATAAGTCTGTATATATTATGTAAGTCTGAAGTGGTTGTCACTGGTCTAGGGTTCATATATCAGCATAGGTGAGATTACATTTTGCCTTTGCTAGATTACATTTCTTGTCTTGTAAACATATTCCTCCAGCTTCAAAACAACCATGACCTCTGTCTTCCTAACATCAGTCAATCTTCTTCCTTTATCTTTCTCTGTATCTTTATAATGAGACATTATGACAATACTAGGCATTCTCAGATAAGACAGAATGATAGTATCATCTCAAAATTCTTATATGCAAGGCCATGCATAGTGGAACATACCTTATGTTCTACTACTTCAGAGGCAGTAGGAGGAGGATCTTTGAATTTGTGGGTATCCTGGTTTATATAGCAATTTCCAGGATAGCCAGGACACGTAGAGAGGCTCTATTTCAAATAACAAAAACAACACACATGCATATGCATATATATATATATATTTTTTTTTTCTGGGTACAGTAATAAAGTCTGTTTATTAGAACTAGAACATATGGCTGCTATGAACATAGTGGAGCATGTGTCCTTATTCCACATTGGAGCATCTTCTGGTATATCTCCAGGAGAGTTATTGCTGGGTTCTCAGGTGGTACTATCACCAATTTTCTTTTTTTTCCAATTTTTTTATTAGATATTTTCTTAATTTACATTTCAAATGCTATTCTGAAAGTCCCCTCCCCCTCCCCCCTACCTGCTCCCCTGTCCACCCACTCCTACTTCTTGGCCCTGGCGTTCCCCTGTATTGGGACATATAAAGATTGCAGTACCAAGGGGCCTCTCTTGCCAATGATGACCGACTAGGCCATCTTCTGCTACATATGGAGCTAGAGACACGAGTTCTGGGGGTTCTGGTTAGTTCATATTATTGATCCTCTTCTAGGGTTGCATACCCCTTTAGCTCCTGGGGTTCTATCTCTAGCTTCTCCATTGTGGGCCCATAATCATCTCTTATAGATGATTATGAGCATCCACTTCTGTATGAGACAGCTATAAGGAACTGCCAAACTAATTTCCAGAATGGTTGTACCAGCTTGCAATCCCACCAACAATGGAGGAGTGTTCCTGTTAGCTGGAAAGAACCCAGATGTCTTTCAACAGAGGAATGGATACAGAAAATGTGGTACATTTACACAATGGATTACTATTCAGCTATTACAAACAATGAATTTATGAAATTCTTAGACAAATGGATGGCCCTAGAGGATATCATCCTGAGTGAGGAAACCCAATCACAAAAGAACACTCATGATATACACACTGATAAGTGGATATAGCCCAGAAGCTCGGAGTACACAAGATACAATTCACAAACCACATGAAACTCAAGAAGAAGGAAGACCAAAGTATGGAAACTTTGATCCTTCTTAGAAGAGGGAATAAAACACCCATGGAAGGAATTATAGAGACAAAGTGTGGAGTGTAGACTGAAGAAATGACCGTCCAGAGACTGGCCCACTTTGGGATCCATTCCATATACAACCACCAAACTCAGATACTATTGTGGATGGCAACAAGAGCTTACTGACAGGAACTTGATATAGCTGTCTCCTGAAAGGCTTTGCCAGTGCCTGACAAATACAGAAGTGGATGCTCACAGCCATCCATTGTACTGAGCATAGAGTCCCCAATGAAGGAGCTACAGAAATGACCCAAGATGCTGAAGGGTTTTGCAGTCCCATAGGAGGAACAATATGAACTAACCAGTAACCCCAGATCTCCCAGGGACTAAACCACCAAGCAAAGAGTACACATGGTGGGACTCATGGCTCCAGCTGCATATGTAGCAGAGGATGGCCTATTTGGACAACAATGGGAGGAGGCCCTTGGTCCTATGAATGCTCAGTGTGGGGGAATGTCAGGGTCAAGAATCAGGAGTGGGTGGGTTGGTGAGCAAGGGGAGGAGGAAGGGAATAGGAGGATGGTGTTTTTTGAAATGTTAATAAAGAAAATATCCAATTAAAAGCATTAAAAAAGAATTAAAACATATGTATGTATATGTAAGGTACAGTAAAGTCTGGGTATTATTCTGTTATACACTTTGAATAAATATTTTCACATATTATCCGACTCAATCCTTTATTAGAGTAAGTACATAGTACAGATACTACGAATATGCTTACTTCTTTTTATGCCAACCTTTTAATGTCTGTTTACTATCATGTTTATGATATCATCCAAAATATTTTTGTCCACCTTTGACCTTTTATACCCTCTCACACTCAGTCTTATATCTATGCTTAAAGAAGATTTTATATTTCTAATTTTCTATTTCTCTAGGTACTGTGTATTCATCATGTAATTCATATTGCTCAGTGCTTACTTTGCATTCAAAACACAAATATTCTGTCTTTTAGAAAGTGCTTTGCGACTATCCAAGAGAGTTAGTTCTTTCCCTTGCAGAACTACAATAGTTGGAGGAAACTTTTACTTCACAAACTCACATTTTATGATATGAGAATCATCATAAGTATTTCTCTGTTTTATATTCTGAATTCTAGGAAGATAGATATTTCATTCATCTTTTTACACTTAGGTAGGATTTAAATTTTTCACTTTAGCAGTACAGGGAAAAGGGCAAATTATAAACTTAATTGTGTGGATTCTCTCAGAACAAGATTAATTCAATCAAATTATACTCTTCTTGATTTTACAAGAGTCAGTACTGAAGACAGTTTCCCTTATTATTTCATATTTCTCTCCTATGTTAAAACATTTTCCCATAATCTTGAACTTATTAAGGCCATTTTCACCTGGCAGATATTAAACATTCGTATATTTGAGACACTTATTAGTTTATTGGTGTCATGGCTAATCTCAGTTGTCAACCTTACTGACAGGAAAGAGGAATCCTAATTGAGGACTTGTTTCCACCAGATTGGCCTTTGGCTATGTCTACAGGAATATTTTATTTTCTTCATTGTAATTGATCTAGCCTATTGTGGACATTTCTTTCTCTAGGTAGGGAGTGTTAGGCTATATAAGAAAGGTAGTTGAATGTAAGCCCAGTAGCAAGCCAAGGAAATGCATTCCTCCATAGTTTCTCCTTCATGGCCTTTGTTGAGTTCCTGCCTTGGCCTCTCTTGATGATGGACTGTAAACTGTAATCCAAAAAAAAAAAAAAAAAAAAAAAAAGGTCTTTCCACCTCCTGTTGATATTAGTCAGTAGAAAGCAAAAAACTAGGAAAATTGACATTACTGTTGCTGTTTTATTTTGTGGAGAACATGTTACTTAGGATCAAGCATATTTAACTCATTTGTTTATTGACAGTGTATATGATATTTTGAGATCTATGTACTGTTTCTTTCTCTTTTTAAATTTTTATTAGTTGCACTTATGTTTTTACTTATAAGTTTACTTATTTTATATTTGGATACAAATGCATTGCTTGTTACATATTCTCAAGACCAGTTGTCAGTCTATATATTGGCTTTTCAAAATATATTCAAAATATGTATATATGCATAGAGGATACTATAGAATTATGACTGTAATGGTCATTGTACAAAAGGAAATGTAATTGGGTTTCTGAATAGGTGTAACTGAAGCTGCTAAAATTGGGCAGAGAGCTGTCATAATCAGATCTATGCCATCATGTGATAACTGTGGTGTTTCCCTGGTAATTATTTATATTCCAGTCTGACTTACAGCATTGACATCTGAAAGAAAAAAAATGATGATTTTTTTGTACTTGCTTTGTAGAGTAGGATTCAGAATAAAGATGGTATGTTTTGCAGAAAGCATGGGATGATGTTACTATATTCCACAAAAGAAGAGTGGAGACTTTATTAAACCAAGTACCAAGCCTAATTAACTTAACTGTCCTGAATCTTATGATGAATGACCATTGTATGGAACCTCAGAACCACAAACTTAGATGCTGGGAATCTCACCTCAGTGGAAAATGTTCTCTCTGAATATGCCTAAATTAAGAAGAAGAAAAGAAGAAGGAGAAGGAGAAGGAGAAGGAGAAGGAGAAGGAGAAAAAGAAGGAGAAGGAGGAGGAGGAGGAGGAGAAGGAGGAGGAGGAGGAGGAGGAGGAGGAGGAGGAGGAGGAGGAGAAGAAGAAGAAGAAGAAGAAGAAGAAGAAGAAGAAGAAGAAGAAGAAGAAGAAGAAGAAGAAGAAGAAGAAGAAGAAGAAGAAAAGAAGATGCTGGGTATTTCTGTTTTCTTCCTATTTCAAGGTTGGCCAAGACCCAACCCAACCTGATTTTTCCCATACATAATTTTAATGTTGTGCTATATAGGTTTTTAATTTGTTTGTTTGTTTGTTTGTTTGTTTGTTTTGGTCAACATGACTGAAACTAGAGTCACATGGAAAAAAGAGAATATCAACTGAGTAATTGTCTCCATCAAACTGAACTCTAGACAACTTTACAGGGTGTTCCCTAGATTGATGGTTGTTTTGGGAAGGCTTATACTACTGAGCGATGTTCTATCCTTGGGCAAATAACCATTGGTTGTAAGAGAAATGAGCTGAGGTTAAACAAGTCTTCATGGTTTCTGTTTTATTTTCTGCCTTTCATTTTATTTTATATTTTATTTTATTTATATTCCAGCTATTGCCCCCACTTCTCAGTCCTGCCCCCCACAGTTCCTCATCCTAATCCTCCTCCCCCTTGCCCCTAAGAGGGTGCTACCCTGTCCCCCACCAGACCTCCCCATTCCCTCAGACATCAAATTTCTTGAGTAATAAGGAGCATCCTTTCCCACTGAGTCCAGACCAAGCAGTCCTCTGCTATATATGTGCCAGGGGCCTCAGACCAGCCTTGATATGCTGCCTGGTTGCTGGCTCAGTCTCTCAGATCTCCTTGGGGTCTGGGTTAGTTGAGACTGCTGGTCACCTTCAGTTTCTTCCATCCTTTTCCTCATTCAACCATAAAGGTGCCCTACTTCAGTTCAATGGTTGGGTATAAATATCTGTGTCTGTCTCAGTCAGCTGCTGGTAGGGTCTCTAAGAGGACAGCCATGTCAGACTCCTGTTTGTAAGCGCATCATAGCATCAATAATAGTGTCAGACCTTGGTCTGTCTGCCCAACCCTGCCCATGAGATGGATCCCAAGTTGGGCCAATTCTCACCTTGACTTCCTTTCATGAAGATATAAACTCAAAATAAACCCTTTCCTATTCAAGTTGCTTTTGGTCATACTGTTTTATCAGATCAAAATAAAGCAAACTAGAGCAAATGCCCTTATATGTCTCAAGCAAGAATGATATAACAGGTCAACCATGGCTACAAGAATAATGCAAGACTCTGTTTTAAAAGGTAAACTCCAGGTAGAACACTAAATGTATTTCTCATATTATGATCAACTCTCTTTGATTGAGAACCTTCTAAATCTGTAATACCTAGTTTACTTTTTAACCACTACCATATCACATATCTATGACATTCCTTGGTAAGTTATAGATACAAAGAACTTGATTATTATCTTACTGTCCACATATTCTTTGCTAATGTATCCCAACAAATGAGACCATTTGTGAAATCAGTATGTCCTTCAAGAGCAGTCTGAGATAAGATACTTAAAGTTGATTTTGTATAAAAGAAGAGAGCACAGATGTTCTCTTTCTCTCTCTCTTTTATTTCTTAACAGGAAGGTTGTTCTTGTTTGACTAGTGATTGAGGCAGTACAGCTATTGATAGCTCAAGAATCAAGCTAAAATGATGAACAGCCTAAACTATAAAGTGTATGCATTGTTTCAATTCCTGAAGCCAACCTGCTTGAGAATCCAGTTTAGCATCACTGCACTTGTCAGCCTGTGCATATGATCAGAGACAACATCATGTTCTGTGAGGAAAGCATCTCTGTCTGCGCGGTTAGATCTCTTGGAGCATCTTCTCATATAACAATGACAGTAACTCTTTCTCAGTCTCTGGATTTCTCAAGTGATATGAAGTATAGTCTTGTAATGTTCCACATAATTATCTGCAATTCTAAGTACCCCACATTTCCCTCAAAACCATTTTATAACATGCTCATCTTTGTACATTTACATTAATTAATATTCTTATAAAGTACCCAAATATTTTGCAATTATAGGAAAACAATAAAGGATTGATGTTAATATTAAATCTGCAAGTGACGGTGTTAATATCAGATCTGAAGTTGATGGTAATGATACATTAGAACAAAAAAAAAATCTACTTTAAATATGGGATGTAGGCCTTAACTCCACAGCACATACTTATAAATTTTCAAGGGCACTTTGATTATATTTCCTTACAGAGAAAAAATAGTGAAAGAACGCAAAATAAACCTACTTTGCTAATGTTTCTAAAAGACCCATTTAATGGAACATTCTAACAATAGAATAAATAAAAGCAAGAAAGTTGGTGGATATTATGGTGCATATCTATAATCCTAGAGCATGAGTAGGTTAGGAGGATTGACACAAGTTTAAGTTCTAGCCCAGGATAGGATACATGGCAAGACCTGGTCTATACAAAGTCAAAAGGTTGGTATTAGTATATAATCCCAAACTGTTTATTTTTGTTTTTTATTCATACAACAATCAAGATGAAGAATATTACTATCTGATAAAAATTATATATCTAAATTTTCAGATCCAAATTATGATACTTATTGCCTTAAAACTCACAAATGACAGAGAAAATTTGATTTACTCCAACTTCTTTTTTTTTTTTTTTTTGTAATACCGCCTATACCATGATGGTAAATCCTTATAACCTATTAATAGACCACAGAAATATTTGATTTTTTTTCCTCTGTCACCAATATGCTTAAATGAAGTGTTATATAATATAACAAAATATTTTTGTTTCTATATTAAAGTTGTATAACATTATAACATGTGGGATATAATTGGAACATGCTTTGTTATATCCTTTTTATTTTTTGTCCAACTAAACTTTTTTAATACTTTGTTTTATTCAAAAGAAAGACTTTCCTCACCAGGTATCGTGGTTTACACTACACTGAAGTAGAAGGACTCCTTCCTGTTCAAAGCCAAGTTAGACTACATGTCGCATTCCAAGCCAGTATGTGTTATAGAATGATAGCCTAACTTATCTACAAATGAAGGACAAAAAATACTTTCTATAAATTATTGTTATTTAAGACATTTGGAGTATATATAAAAGATGTTGAATTTTTTTTACCATTGCAACCTGACAACAACTACAAAACTACATTTTATCTTTTAAGAAAATATTGGAAATGACCACAGAAGATAATGTAAGTAATAAAGTAACTCTGAGTAAGAGATAGAGTAACATTCCAGGAAAAGAAAATCTCTTATGTGATGTTCATATTTGAATTTTTAAAAGAATCCTAACTGAGAATACATAGCAGACCATAAACAAGCAAGTTACTTTTTGACCTGTTGTTTAATAGTCAAATAATAGAACTACTGTATACCTAGGGTATCTAACAATTATTATTTTTGAGTGTCATTATCAAAATCCACACCTGCACTTTATCTACCTATTAGTATAGACTTGGTCTGACACGTTTCGTTTTCACCAGGATCACACTGATCCTGAAGAGTACCTTAAGGACCAACTTTGAAAACCACCTCTGCTGCAGCCTTGCTCTTCTTAGTTTGAAGAACACTTCAGGGTTAGTTCTTCCACATCCTGACACTGCATCTCCCAGCATTGACTTTGGAGTAGGCTCTTTAGTTTATGTATATTATTTCAGTCAATTATGAAAATAAAATGTCTCATTAAAAAGACATTTCAGACTCAGATGAGCCTTCTGGTGCTGTCTAAATAGCAGCTACCATATTTGCTAAGAGAGTAGTGATTCGATGAAAAACACCTGCCACTATAAGTCTTCCAGAAGCTTGAGAAATTCTTAATCATGGCTGCTTCAAACAGCACTCATTCCTCATGCTGGCTTTCAGCAGTATGAAATGTAATGTAGCAACGTAGAAAACTGTGCAATCTAGACCTTTCAGGGATTTCTTCTCCCAAGTATCACTTTCATTTATAAAATTGTTTGGCAGCCAGAAAGTTTGACCTTATGTTCCCTCTAATTTTTGTTTTCTTGAAGCTTTGCTAGGATTCTAAAAAAAAGAATAAATTAATATTTAATGCATTATTAATTGACTCAAAGAATCACAAAAATAAAAGAAGTTAACTAAATGCTTCTTTCCTTTCTATACAGATTGATCCAATAGATTATAATTTTTCTTGACTTATCATTTTTGGATGGCTTGGTGGCATGGCTTTAAATGTATGTATATATATATATATATATATATATATATATATATATATATATATATATATATATGGTTTCAACTGTGGTGGTGTTTATGTTTGTTATCACAATATTCCATTTATGCTGAACACTTACTGTTGTCTCTCTCCATCAAGCTGCATTTATACAAGTTTATTTTAACACTATTTTGCTTTAGGTTCTTGTACTCATCCACATACTTTTTCCCTTCTCAGGAATTTTTTTTCATTTAACTTAACTTTTCTCATATTCTAATTAACTTTCCACAGTTTCCCAAACCTGTAATACATACTTCAGAAGCATTATACGTGTTCCATTTATTGGAATGCCTTCACTACATTAGGCAAATCCCCCAGTTGTGGGATGGGACTACCTTCTCATCTCCAAATTTTTAACCCAGAATTGCTCCTGTCTCAAGGAAATATGGGGATAAAGTGTGAAGCAGCAACTGAAGAATAGGCCATTCAGAGACTCCACCACCTGGGGAATCATCCCAATATAGGCACCAAACCTAGACACTTTTGCAGATGCCAAGAACTGCTTGCTGATAAGAGCCTGACACAGCTGTCTCCTGAGAGGCTCTGTGAGAGCCTAACAAATACAGAGGGTGATGCTAGCAGCCAACCATTGCACTGATCACAGGGACCTCAATGGAGGAGTTAGAGTAAGGACTGAAGGAGCTGAAGGGGTTTGCAAGCCCATAGGAAGAACAATATCAACTGACCAGACCCCCAGAGTTGCCAGGAACTAAACCACCAACCAACAAGTACACATGGAGCAACCCATGCCTCCAACATCTTATGTAGTAGAGGATGGTCTTGTCTGTCATCAATGGGAGGAGAGATGCTTGGTCCTGTGAAGGCTTAATGCCCCAGTGGAGCAGAATGCCAGGGCAGTGAGGTAGGAGTGGGTAGATGGGTAGGGGAACACTCTCATAGAAGCAGGGGGAGGGGGATGGGATGGGGGTGGTTCCTAGGTGGGAAACCAGGAAAGGGGATAACATTTGAAATGTAAGTAAACAAAATATCCAATAAAAAATAAAATGCTAATTTACTCTCTTATTTAATGAGTCCATGGAAAACTATGTTTGAAGACTATACTTTAGACATAATTTTTTGTGATTAAACAGGAAAAAAATTGCCTTTGTTCCAAACTTGATATTCCATATCTTTTTCTAAACTTGTGTCTTTACCTATAGATCCTAGAAACACCTCTACTCTTGTACTAGGTTAAAGTCAGTTAGACGTTTTCTTCTCTAAATCTTACTTGGACAACTTCAATTAGTTATTTTCCCCAGAGGTGGCTCATTGGTGGGTAAGAATATATTTACGTTAATTATTTAAGAATCTGATGAAAAATTGGCAAACTAAAATCAACCATGGTAAAAGCATTTACAGTACAGAAAGTAACAAATGATACAAAATTTGTAGTTGTTGTTGTTCAATTAGCTCTCAAAGAGATCATTTCCCAGGATCAGGCTATAGCAGAGAACAAAATGAAGATGTGGTTTATCATAAAAAAAAAAATAATAGAAAAGAAAAGAATTAAGATTATTGTGAAAGTAAGAAAACATGTATTCATAGACAGAGAAGATATTTTATATAAAACAAAATAAAGTAAAAGATTAAAGAATGAAGAATGAAACCTACTGAATGAATGTTGGAAACAAAGCTGATCTTTTTTCAGGAGCTTGTTGCAGGAAATAATAAAAACAGAACAGCAAGTTCCACATAAAACCTAGCACTCTCAGCCCTGGTGGTCTTACCAGCCAGTTCTTATCTCATGGAGTCTCTCTGACTCAGAGCTCCAAAATCTCTCCACCCAGCTTGCTAAATTCCCACTGGCAGATCCCTACCATGCCAGCCCCATGCTTCAAATCCCCCATGGCCTTTGTGGTGAGCATCTGGCAAACCTTCTTACCTTTCCCTCTTGAACCTAGTTGAACCACTGTGTGAAGGAATACACCACACCAACATAGTTCAGAAACAATGATAACTAAATTACTGGGTGCACAACTAGAATCCTAATCTTGTAAGCCTTATTAAATCTAAATCCTCTGACGGCGAATCCTGAGGGATCCACCGTTGAAACTGGAAGACACTAGTAGCTAACATCAAGTCCTCACACTATCCCCGTCCAAAAATACCCTATCGCTCTCTCCTTTTTCCTCTCTTCCAAGTCCCACCTGCTTGGCCAGTGATTGGCTCCTTTATTCATAAGGGGATGGATCACAAGAAGTCACCTAAGTATGTGAATCATTCCTTGTTCACAGCCTGTCTCAGGAAAGTGGAATTAGCATCAAAATACAAGCAACCCCAGGGCTATTCACAACAGAGGTTGGCGCCCAAGTAGAGTTTAGTTTACACAAATTATTTTCTTAAAGATGGGCACTTTCAGAGTCAGGTTATTAAAGCTGATGTGGACAATTTAAACTGTAAATAGGTATTAGGTTTAGGTATTATGTTTAGGTATTAGGCATTATCTTAACACCATTTATTCATCTAGGTCACTTTGCATAGAACCTACCATATAAAATACAGGACATATTGTTTTGCAGTATTCTTACGTGTGAATTAAGTTGTTATTTAAGAGTCTCTAATTAGATTTAACTCTTTCCTTAAGTTCATAGTTAGGTGAGCAAGTTTCCATGTATAAGGATACAATTACCATCAGAAAAGTGGCACACTGTGTCTGTGACACAGACGTATATGAAAGAATGACATTTTGCAAAAGCAAGCAAATGATCACCTAGTGTACATGAATAATGTAATAGTAACTGTGGATTAACAGCTTGAAGACTAAATACCAAGAGATAGAGAAAAAAACCTACTGATTAAAACTGGCAGACAAAGGCAATCATGCAAATTTCCATGTGATGAATGTATTTAAAAATTCATGGCCTTTCCAATCACATTGTTTTTAGTAGATAATAACTACTCTGTATATTTTTGCTATCCAGGTCACAACACTCTAAGGAATAAAAATTAAATAAAGCAACAACAGTATTAAGATGGGACTGATAAAAATTGGTGTATATTCCTATCCAAGGATTTTTCATTTTCCCAACACAATCTCTACCGATGACTGAGAAGTAGAAGTCTAAATTAACAAGCACTTGTTTCCCATGAAACCATTGGGCTCTATTGCTTTCAATATCACTCCAGCAACTTTATTTTCCATCCATAAAACATTTTTTTCACATTGGGATTTAAGAAATGGAGCCCGCCGAAGCAGAGCAAATAAAGTAAATAATGAAAACATTTTTTTCGTTTTATAAAAGTTAATATAACACAACTGACTTACATGTTGATGTTGTAAGCTACAAACACCATAAATAAATAAATAAATAAATAAATAAATAAATAAATAAGAATATAGATGAGATAGAGGGTAGGTATTTATCAATAGTATACACCTAGTTATAGTCACTAAATAATCTCTTTATCTGCAGAATTCCAGGATGCCCCACAGTTTAATTTTACAAGCCCCTAAATATTGATTTCTACCAGTCAATAAGTATTGAATTAAGGCAAAGATCACATAATGTGTTGACTTTATAAAAACATATTATCTTCAATCCGCAAGGTTTTGATTTCAGTCTTGGTTTAAGAGAAAATTTCCACATACGTAACTTTAAGCCATTAAATATTTACTTTAAAAAATTATAGTTATATGCCTTTACAAACTGGAAATAAAGGAATACATATATGTAAAATTAATCAGTATTTTATTACCTAGAGAAGAATTCTCATTAGGTTTTCATGTCTTATTGCTGTGGCCAGAAAGAAACCAACTAACATTCTCTGCACTGTTATTATGAAGTGAATATATATTTATATTACATAAAACCGGGGCTGTGATAATAATATACCCTACACGTTATCACTTAATATTGAATTTTACTATAAAATGTGTTCTGATTATTAACCATACGTTCATGTTAAAATATGTCAATTTAAACCATTAGAGAAGAAATAATGCTTCAAGTTTCTCCAAACATGTCTCTCCATACATGATATTAAAATCAAATTTTCCCGATTCTGTGGATAGCATGATAAACAGGTAATGAATTCTGAAACTAGAATACCTGCACTTGCAGGCTGTAGCCACTTATGTGAATAAAAATGTGATTTCTTAGTCTGGATCTTACTTACTTTTTGTAAATTGTGCATTATATCACTATCTTGAAAACTATTTTTAGTGATCAACCTAAAACTAATCATTTATGAGTAAATAACATGAATAAATAATGTTTACTTGGTTATGTTCATTTGTATTAGTTCTTCTGTAATGTAGGCTAATTGTATCCATCCCATTAGCCTGACTAGTCTCAGATCCACCACCTTCCACTATATTGTTGATGACCTACGAGGGACCACATACATTCTAAAATAACTGACTCCATTCCACAAAGCTGTGAATTACCAATAAATTCTCTAGATGTGTGATTCATTTTTACCTCCCTTCTCTATGCTGAGATTTTTGTCTGATACAAGCCTGAGCATATTGTCACAAAACAGTTGTTCATTTATTTTTTCCAATTTTTTATTAGGTATTTTCTTCATTTACATTTCAAATGCTATCCTGAAAGTCCCAGATACCCTCCCCCCCACCTTGCTCCCCTACCCACCCACTCCCACTCCCACTTCTTGGCCCTGGTGTTCCCCTGTACTGGGGCATTATATGTGCCCTGTTTTATGCAGAAAGAACTGCTTCCAAGTAGATCATACACTGCTTCCAAAGAGTCACACACATCCCCTTGCTCTTAGAATATTTCTAGCTCATTTCTTTTTTTTTTTTTGTAATGTTCCCTGAGGTCTGACAAGAGTGGTTTTAATATGGACATTCTATTTAGGGACAAACATTCTACAGTTTCTTGTTCTCTACGCTTTGTCCAATTGCAGATCTCTGTTATCTACTGCAATAAGAAACTTCTCTAGTGAAGATAGAAGAATATACTAATCTATGGATATAACTGGTAAGGCATTAGGAGTTGGCATCCCTTTCCCTGCTCCTTCCCTTTTCATTTTTCCATGTTAAACCTTATTAGCACTGCTTCTTGTCTCTCCTTCCTAGAATTCTCCCTCTCCTACAGCCCCTTATTAATTTCCTGATATATATGAGTATTCCAAATGGAAGTCAGATCTCTGAAAATCAAAAGTTAACATACACAAGTGAAAACTAAACAAAACAAAACAAAACAAAATAAACATTTACTCTTCTGCATCTGGATTTATATCATTCATAATATTTGTTTTAGCTTCTGTGTACCATAAAATTTCATACACTTATTTTACTTAGCTAAGGAATAATATTTCCTTATACAAATGTGCACAATTTATTATCCATTCATCAGTTAATGGCTAAAGTGCTGATTTATTTACTTTAATTTTAAAATTATTTAAAGTTTCACTTTAAAAGAGACTTTAAAACATGAAGTATTAAGTATTGCTAGTGTATAGTTAACTCAAATGTATATGCTTTAAATATTTGCTTTATAAATGTAGAAAGAAGAAGGTATATAAGAGTCAGAGTTTTCTGAAAAGATAGAAATGATGATGAAAAATGTATTAAGATATATTATTTTATTCCATATTTACTAATGTACAGACAAAGGTTTTTATATATGTATGTAATATATAGTTATATAATGACTATATAGAATAGAAACAGAAAAGGAGAAGAAATTATTTTTTATTGGATATGTACTGGCTAGGTTTGTGTCAACTTGACACAGCTGGAATTATCACAGAAAAAGGAGTTTCAGTTGGGGAAATGCCTCCATGAGATCTAGCTGTGAGGCATTTTCTCAATTAGTGATCAAGGGCCCCTTGTGGGTGGGACCATCTCTGGGCTGGCAGTCTTGGGTTCTATAAGAGAGCAGGCTGAGCAAGCCAAGAGAAGCAAGCCAGTAAAGAACATCCCTCCATGGCTTCTGCATCAGCTCCTGCTTGAGTTCCAGTCCTGACTTCCTTTGGTGATGAACAGCAATATGGAAGTGTAAGCCGAATAAACTCTTTCCTCCCCAACTTGCTTCTTGGTCATGATGTTTGTGCAGGAATAGAAACCCTCACTAAGACAAATATTATATTTATTTACATTTCAAATGTTATACCTTTTCCCGGTTTTCCCTCTGAAAATCTCCTATCCCATCCTCCCTCCCACTGGTTCAATGAGGGTGTACCCTAACCCACATACCCACTCCTACCTTCCTGCCCTGGTATTCCACCACACTGGGGAATGGAGCCTTCACAGGACCAAAGGCCTCTCCTCCCATTGATGCCTGAATAGGTCATCCATTAGTACATATGTATGTGGGATAGATTTCCAGGTAGGTCAGTCTCTGGATGGCCTTTCCTTCTATCTCTGTTCTACACTTTGTCTAGGTATTTCCTTCCATGAGAATTTTGTTCCCCCTTCTAAGAAGGACGTCCACAGTTTGGTTTTCTGTCTTCTTGAGCTTCATGTGGTCGGTGAATTTTATTTTAGGTATTCTGGGCTCTTGGACTAATATCTACTTATCTCTGAGTACATACCATGTGTCTTCTTTTGTGACTATGTTAGCTCACTTGGGATGATACTTTCTAGTTACATCCATTTGTCTAAGAATTTTATGAAACCATTTTTTTTTTTTTTGGTGGTTTTTCGAGACAGGGTTTCTCTGTATAGCCCTGGCTGTCCTGGAACTCACTTTGTAGACCAGGCTGGCCTCGAACTCAGAAACTTGCCTGCCTCTGCCTCCTGAGTGCAGGGATTAAAGGCGTGCGCCACCACGCCCGGCTGAAACAATTATTTTTAATACCTGAGTTTTGGAGATGGTAGCATGATGTACTAAGAAGGTATATTATTTTGTTTTAGGATGAAATGTTCTATAGATATCTTTTAAATTAATTTTTTTTCCATAAATTCTGTGAATTTCACTGTCTCTATTTAGTTTCTGTTTCCATGATCTGTCCATTGATAAGAATGGGGTATTGAAATCTCCTATTATTATTGTGTGAGGTACAATGTGTGCTTTGAGCTTTAGTAAAGTTTCTTTTATGAATGAGTATGCCCTTGCATTTAGAGCACAGATGTTCAGAATTGATAGTTCATCTTGGGAGAATTTTCCTTTGACCAATATGAAGTGTCCTTCCTTATCTTTTTTTAAATAACTTTTTGTTGAAAGTCAATTTTATTTGATATTAAAATGGCTATTGCAGTTTGTTTCCTGAAGCCATTTTCTTGGAAATGTTTTTCCCAGGCTTTTACTCTGAGGTAGTGTCCGTCTTTATCACTGAGGTGCATTTCCTATATGCAGCAAAATTTTGAGTTCTGTTTATGTATCCAGTCTGTTAGTCAATATCTTTTTGTTGGAGAATTGAGTCCATTGATATTAAGAGATATTATGGAATAGTGATTGTTATTTCCTGTGATTTTTGTTGTTAGAAGTGTAATTATATTTGTGTGGCTATTTTTATTTTTTTGGTTTTGTTGAAAGATTACTTTCTTGGTTTTTCAAGGGTACAGTTTCCCTCCTTGTTTTGGAGTTTTCCATTTATTATTCTTTGTAGGGCTGTATTTGTGGAAATATATTGTAAATTTGGTTTTGTCATGGAATATCTTGGTTTCTCCATTTATGGTAATTGAGAGTTTTGCTGGGTATAGTAGTCTGGTCTGACATTTGTGTTCTCTTAGGGTCTGTATGGAATCTGCCCAGGATCTTCTAGCTTTCATAGTTTCTGGTGAGAAGTCTGGTGTAATTCTGATAGGTCTGCATTTATATGTTACTTAACCCTTTTCCCTTACTGCCTTTAATATTCTTTCTTTGTTTTGTGTATTTGGTGTTTTGAATATTATGTGACAAGAGGAATTTCTTTTCAGGTACAATCTATCTGGATTTCAATAAGCCTCTTGTATGTTCATGGGCATCTCTTTCTTTAGATTAGGGGAGTTTTCTTCTATAATTTTGTTGAAGATATTTAGTGGCCCTTCAACTTGGGAATCTTCACTCTATTCTATACCTATTATCCTTATGTTTGGTCTTCTCATTGTGTCCTGAATTTCCTGGATGTTTTGAGTTAGAATATGTTTTGCATTTTGCATCTTCCTTGATTGTTGTGCCAATGTTTTCTATGGTATCTTCTGTACCTGAGATTCTCTCATCTATCTTTTTTATTCTGTTGGTAATGCTTGCTTCTATAACTCTTGATCTCTTTCCTGGGTTTTCTATCTCCAGGGTTGTCTCCCATTGTGATTTCTTTATTGTTTCCATTTCTATTTTTAGATCCTGGATGGTTTTATTCAATTCCTTTACCTGTTTTCTTGTGTTTTCTTTCCATTCTTTAAGGAATTTGTATGTTTCCTCTTTAAGGGCTTCTACTTATTTACCAGTGTTCTCCTGTATTTCTTTAAGGGATTTATTTATGTCCTTCTTAAAGTCCTCTATCATCATCATGAGATATGATTTTAAATCTGAATCTTGCTTTTTCATTGTATTAGGGTATCCAGGTGTTACTGTGGTGGGAGAACTGCATTCTGACTGCTATCTCTGACTAGAGCGTGTCCCTCTAGTGGGCCTGTGAGCCTATAATCTTAAGTGTGTCAAAACTCTTGGGGAGACCAGCTCTCTCTGAGAAGGATTTGAGTATAAAAAGCTGTGGGACAGCCTTAGCTCAAGGGCACAGATGGAGACTGGAAGGATCCTGTCCCAGGCTGTTCTGTGGATCCTGTGCCCTGTGTACTCCTGGCAGGTCCCTATATTGGAACAAAAGTAGTGATATCTCTAGTGCACTTAGGAGTGAGAGCATACCTTGGAGATAAGCTCTCTCTGGCCAGGATTTGGGTTCAGAGGGCTATAGGACAGCCTTAGCTCTGGGGAGCAGATGGAGATGGGAAGAAGAAATTATTTAACACAAGCATCTCACTAATGTAAATATGCTGGCTAAGAAACTCAAGGTCTAGCCAGGTGTGGTGGCACATGCCTTTAATCCCAGCACTCGGGAGGCAGAGGCAGGCGGATTTCTGAGTTCCATGCCAGCCTGGTCTACAGAGTGAGTTCCAGGACAGCCAGGACTGCACAGAGAAACCCTGTCTCGAAAAACCAATAATAATAATAATAATAATAATAATAATAATAATAATAATAAAGAAAGAAAGAAACTCAAGGTCTGATGCTGGTAGGCAGAAGATACAGCTAATATGCAATTGTAGGTAAAGGAAATTCAGCTCTGCCTGAATGCTGGAATTCTCAAACACAAAGGTTAGGCAATGTTTCTGTTTTATCTTAAACCTGAAAATACATTGGCTAACACTTCAAACATTTACTGGCATTCAAGGGAATGTCTCGTTATTGAGATGAGAATCAATATTCTGTCCTACTCTGACCATGAACTCACTAGCCAAGCACCACCACACTGGAAAGGAAGTCTCCTCTACTAGTTCTAAAATTAGTGCACTTAATAATACCCCATAGGCATCCTTGGGATAATGTTTATCCAAATACCTTCTCAGTCATAACACAGTCAAATTGATCCAAATAAATGTCACTGAGTGATAATGAGTGTTTTTGTTCTGACAATGAATATTCTGGTATGGTTTTACTTTGTAATAATTTCTAGCCATGGGAATGACCTTTGAAGCATCGAGCATTTCCTTGGAAATTAATTGCTATGCTAGGGTTAATGGCCCAAAGCAATGGACTTTCTGAGACAGTCATTAATCTTCCTTGATTATTACGGCTAATTACTAACTTAAGTCTCCTCATTGGTGTATAAGTTAAGTATCTCATCTCAACCTTTCCCAGTTGAAACTGTCCATGATTTTTCTGACCACTTATAAATATGGGTTGAAAAAGGAAGGCACATTAAGATCACAGCAAGCACAGATACTGACTGACAATAATATTTTTAAATCAATATTGCATTACTTACAAAGCTTCTTCTGATTATAAAATTAAAATAGTTATAAAACTAATCTCATATATTCATAAACATAAAATGGAACAAACACTTTATATTTTTATCACCAGAATAAAGAACTAATGCATTATGGATATTGCCTTCATTTTATCTCAATAGTTTTCTGTCTCTAACTGTGTATTTATATAAAATTTTAGCTTAAAGCCATTATTATAGAAAACGGTTGTTCTATTTTTTTTCACATTTATTTCCTATGCAGTACTGTCTTTTATGAGATCCTTCATTCAGCGAAACGATGTGTAAAGTTTTATACAATTATTTCACTTAGAGTTTCGTCAAGCCCTCTTCAGAATTTAAAATAAGCATGTAAGCTCTGCCAAAATAAAAACATGTTTAAAGATGTCATTCAACTTTTGTTGTACCTTTTGCATAAAGAAACACTACTTTTCCTTATCTAGACAAAAATAAAAGTGGGAACCTCAACTAGAATCATACAAATTATAAGCCATCATAAATTGTCTCTATTTTAAGTCACAGACTTTATTTGATGCATTTTTATATATAACAATCCCAAGCTTACAATAAATTTGGCTTTTCTATATTGAAATCTAAAATTATTTCACATTTGGAATTGGGGTTTAGAAGGTGAAGATATCATAACAGAAGCCAAGAAAAATTCTAGGTCATGCCAGCTAATTGTAAAATCTGGTTCGTGTGCATTGTCAAATTCACAGTATCTCTAATGATAACTTAGTCTTTCATGGGATTTCTTCTATTGAGAATGTTAAAAGAAATGTACAGGTGCTGTTATACAGCCATAACTGACAAGGTATTTATAACGGAGAGATAAGCAACAAAAGAACTGGTAAGGTAAAAAGATTTCTAAGGAAACTAATAAATCACTCTGGTATCCAGTCTATTCATACTGAAATATTTCTAGTTGAAATAATGTCTGGATATTCAGAATGAGTTTGGAACATTCCAGAAATTATGACTTAACAATAAGTTTTAAATTCAAGATACATGTGTATAAAACACACACACACACACACACACACACACAGAGAGAGAGAGAGAGAGAGAGAGAGAGAGAGAGAGAGAGAGAGAGAGAGAGAGAGGCAGATGGAGAGGGAGGGAGGGAGGAAAGAGACAGAGACAAACAGAGATAGACATAGAGAGCCAGAGAAATATACAGAGAAAGACAGAGATAGAGAAATCAAACTTTGTTAATATGAAATTTAATAGAATTTATATTTAATACTGAAATAAAAAAAATATGAGTTGGAGAGAAAGCAACACTGTTAACAGTACTTATGGCTCTTACAGAGGACTTGGGTTCACTTGTCAGAACTCTAATGGAGGCTAACAACCTTCTATAACTCTAGTTCAAAGGGATCCAGCACCCTGTACAAAAACCATTGTGCATAGAATTGTTTGTGAAACACCCATGCACATAAAATGATAGAAATATTTCTTTTTGTAAAAAGAGCATTTAAACAAAAGTTAAGTAAGAAATAACTAATAAATATAAGTAACATAGGAAGAGTAGACTAGAGTAACTAAATACAACACTGTAAAATTACAGACTGATTTTTCACAAAAATTTCAATATTACATAGAGGAGAAAAATGTAATATCAACAAAAATAATATCAGCAAAACTGAATATCTAGAAGAATAGATATCTAATTGTATAAAAATGAAATTAGACTTTTTCTCTTTTATAAAAGGAACAACTCTAAATGGAGCAAATGTCTCAATAAAAAATTGAAAACTGACATTCCTAGAAGATAAGGTAAGAAGCACACTACAGCATACAGGTTTAGGTAATGTATTTCTGAGTAGAATGCCATTCACTCAGGATTGGTTGTGAGTGGTTTGAATGAGAATGCCCCCCATAGTCTTATTCGTTTGCATATTTTATCCTCAGTTGGGGAACTGCTTGGGAAGGATTAGGATGAGTCCTTTTTGGAGAAAGTGTGCAGTACCCATAAAGGGAAGGATGTAGTGAAGGAGCATCCGTGGCGGGAAATGCTTAAGGGAGGACTTTAATACAGAGAGAAGAATAACACGGGGAAGATTAAAGTTAACAAAGGCAAAGGCAAGTATTGGAGAGAGAACACAATGGATATTTGAATGAACCACAGGAAAGCATGTGTGTGCTTGCCTCAGGTTTTTTAAAGTTAGTGTATTTCCACTCTTTCAACCATGAAGCAAATTTGCAGTCCTTTAAAAATGTGTTCTGTCATTTCGGACTGATAAGTGGATATTAGCCCAGAAGAGCAGAATCCTTCTTAGAAGGGGGAACAAAATACCCATGGAAGGAGTTACAGAGACAAAGTTCAGAGCAGAGACTGAATGAACAACCATCCAGACACTGCCCCACTTAGGATCCATCCATAAATAACCACCAAACCCAGACACTAAAGCAGATGCCAACAAGAGCTTGCTGACAGGACCCTGATATAACTGGGGGGCTCTGGCAGTGCTTAGCAAATACAGAAGTGGATGCTCACAGCCATCCATTGGACAGAGCACAAGGTCCCCAATGAAGGAGCTAGAGAAAGTACCCAAGGAGTCGAAGGGGTCTGAAGCCCTATAGGAGGAACATCAATATGAACTAACCAGTACCCCCAAAGCTCCTTGGAACTAAACCACCAATCAAAGAAAATTCATGGTGGAACTTGTGGCTCTAGATATATATGTAGCAGAGGATGGCCTAGTCAGTCATCAATGGGAGGAGAAGCCCTTGGTCTTGTGAAGGATCTCTGCCCCAGTATAGGGGAATGCCAGGACCAAGAAAAAGATGCTCATGTTGTCATAGACATCAAAGCATCCATGCTGAGTATGCTCTAGAGAGAATCCCTGAACACACTTGAATAAGACAAAAAAATTACTCAACAATGAAAAGGAAATTGATACTTCAAGCTCTCTTCTAGTGAGCGTTGAGAGGTTCAGTGAAAGCAGGTGTTAACACAGAGCAAAGAGTAGAAATTCTCAAAACACTATGCAGAAATTCAACAAAAATATTTTTTTTCAGGACTGCTTCCATGTGCCTTTTTTTCCCCCCAACTTTTATTAGATATTTTCTTCATTTACATTTCAAGTGTTATCCAGAAAGTTCCCTATACCCTCCCCCCTCCCGGCCCTGCTCCCCTACCCACCCGCTCCCACATCTTGGCCCTGGCGTTCCCCTGTACTGGGACATATAAAGTCTGCATGACCAAGGGGCTTCTCTTCCCAATGATGGCCAACTAGGCCATCNTGTTATTCTTCCACCTATAGGGTTGAAGACCCCTTCAGCTCCTTGGGTACTTTCTCTAGCTCCTTCCTTGGGAACCCTGTGTTCCATCTAATAGCTGACTGTGAGCTTCCACCTCCATGTTTGCCAGGCATTGGTATAGTCTCCCACGAGACAGCTATATCCAGGCCCTTTCAGCACTATCTTGCTGGCATATGCTATATGTGGATAATAGCCCAGAAACCTAGACTACCCAAGATACAATTTACTAAACACATGAAACTCAAGAAGAAGGAAGATCAAAATGTGGACACATCACCCCTTCCTAGAATTAAGAACAAAGCACACATTGAAAGAGTTACAGAGATCATGTGTGAAGCTGAATCCAAAGGATGGACCCAATGACTGCGGCTGCCAGGGATCCATCACACAATCAGCCACCAATCATAGACACTATAACAAAAATATTTTAAACTCAAAATATAATTGAAAATATATTTAAATAAAGAATAAAATATTTCCAATATCCTGTTTCTTTCTTATTTTGTCCACTTAGATACATAATTATATAGTTTAATAAAAAGCTGAAGTGATTTTTTAATGCTTTATTAGCATTATTATATTTTTCACACTGCCATACAAGCTTTTATAAATATCATTTTAGTTCATATTTTCAGATTCTAGGAAGTAATCAATATTACATTCTCATTATCAAACAACAATATAAATATCAATGACTTTGGGTTGAATAAAATCTATACTCCTAGTATTAACTATGTCATGGGTAAAATCTCTTTACTTTGCTGATATATAAGAAGAATTATGGAAGTCAGGTAGTGGTGGCACATGCCTTTAATCCCAGCACTTGGGAGGCAGAGGCAGGCAGATTTCTGAGTTTGAAGCCAGCCTGGCCTACAGAGTGAGTTCCAGGATAGCCATGGTTACACCGAGAAACCCTATTTTGAAAAACCAAACCAAACCAAACCAAACCAAACCAAAACAAACCAAACCAAACCAAAACAAAACAAAACAAAAGAATAATTGTGGAAACTCACTTTGTCAACATAAAACATAAACTTCCTCATTCCTTCAGGAAAGTCAAGAAGTTTGAAGAATCTTTCAGTTGGACAATGCTACTGCTCTGCATAATGCAGAATTACAAACAGAGAGGATGCATGGAATGTGGAGAAGATGATACATTTATTTATACTCTATAATATGTCAAAGATGGCCCAAGCCCTTGATCCTGGAACTGACTGATTTTCTGTAATGACAAGCTAAGAGGGAACTTAAAAATCATCTCATTTAACCACCCCCTTTTGCTTATCGGTAACTGTGTTTTAAAGATCATCTTGTCTCAGCTTGAACTAAACAGTGAAAGCCTCATCGGAGACTGAAGATGACTTCTACAGTAAAAAGAAAGATGAAATGAAAATTTGAACATGCTTCATGTTGTGCCTGTTTCTCATTCATATGTGAATTATACTCACTGACTGTCATAAAGTAATATAAAGTATTTAGGTTCAGCTACATTGACCCCATTGATTCCTGAATTGCAGGTTGTACATTAGAATCATGTGACCCCTTGCATCCTGGGTCTTGAACAGCCACTGAGTCCGCATCTTCACCAATGGCGTCTCCTGTCCTCTCACAATGCCAAGCCTCAGCTGATCTCCATAATACCCTCAAACGTTTAAAACTAATACCACCTAGATGACTCTTAAACCACCAAGTCCAGCTGCCAGCACAAAATACAATCTAAGTTGTCTCTGACACAGCTTCTCTATGCTGATACTTAGGAAACATTTCCTGGAAGATTTGACCTCAATGATGGTGTTTCTTTTTAATCACTGCTAATTTCTCAGCTCCAGGTTACTAGAATCAATTATCCCCCAAAAGTGAAGTTTTAATTTAGTGGTATGTTCTAATTCTTCAGCTCCAGCTGATGAGACACAACAGATTCTTCATACACACACAAACACCCTAGTAGAGTATTTTAGCTTGAAATGTGACAAACCAGTCCTCCATCCTCTTTACTCCTTTTTTTTTCTTCTTCTTTTTTTTTTTTATCTTCAAAGATACAACAAAAAGTTCATTGAGCTCTCAATCAATGACACTTCTAGCTCCAAGTTTCTAAGTCCTTCCAAAATCAACTCAGGAACATGGTCAGATCTGTTATAGCAATACCCCACTTCTGGTACCATTATTTTACATTACTATTATTCTGAAGAAATCTATGACTAAAGCAACAGGGGGGAAGAAAGGGTTTATTTGGCTTGCACTTCCACATCACTATTAATCATTGAATGAAGTAAGGACAGGAAATAAAACAGGGCAGGAACCTGGAGGCAGAAACCAATGCTTCAGCTATGGAAAGGGGTTGCTTTCTGGTTTTCTCTCCAGGGCTTTCTCAGCCTGCTTTCTTATAGATCCAAGACCATAAGCCTAGGGATGGCACTACATAGAATGAGCTGGGCCCTCTCCTATCCATCACTATTTTTTTTTTTTTTTAATGCATTATAGGCTTGCCTACAGCATGGTCTTATGCAGGCCTCTTTCTTCCTTCCTTTCTTTCTTTCTTTCTATCTAAAAATGGAGTCTTTTGTCATACAATATACTTGATCATAGTTTCTCCTCCCTCCAGTACACTTAGCTCACCTCTCTCTGAAATCCACTCCCTACTCCATTTCACTGCAGAAAAGAGCAGGTCTTCTGTTTGCTTCATTGAGATTCCCTAATCTCAGATGACTTTAGCTTCTGTCAAGTTGCCTTAAAAATAACTAGCACAGTATGTTAAGATTGTAAACTTCTTTTGCAAACTGCCATTTTTATGTTTTCATATAGCCTCACAGAAAAGCTTTCTGATTGAACTTTAGTTTTCAAATTTTTTTTCTTTACTAAGTATTATTCTTTTACTTTTAGAGGAATTTTACTGATGTATAAACATACAGTAAGGTTCTCTTTAGTTTTAACTTATATAGCATGAAATACAAGTGGAAATCCGTTCTCATAGCCATTAACCCCAAAGCTTCATATTTTTACTGATTTGAAATGATATTTTTATCAGCTATATAATTTACTTATTTGCATGGATAGAATTGTTTTTCAGAATAATTCTCTGTACCTATAAAATATTTTTATACAGATAGACACACACACACACACTCTCTCTCTCTCTCTTTAAATTTGTTTTGTGTTTTCATTACTATTTAACTTGGTAGATCATTTTATCTATATTCATTTATTATAAGACTTTTCTTACACTGGATTTATACAACATTGTATGATGAAATAAATATTTCACCTCTCCACTCCTCAAATTTAGAATATAATTTTTCCAAGTACTATGAAGATCTGGAACTTATCATTTGTCTTCCCCCCAAATTTACTTTTTACATTGCATTTTCTGATTGAAACCCTAAGATTGCATTAAAGTTATTACTCACACTTGAAGAAATGCTTTATTGTTATTTGTAAATAGTTTTAATGAAAGTGATTTTCTATTCACTGCCAAAACTCACAAGATAATTTCTTCATTACTATTTATTTATTTATTTATTTTTATAGTTGTGAATTTTTTCTTTTTTTATTATTAGATATTTTCTTAATTTACATTTCAAATGCTATCCCAAAGGTTCCCTCTACCCTCCCCCCGCCCTGCTCCACTACCCACCCACTTCCACTTCTTGGCCCTGGCATTCCCCTGTATTGGGGCATATAAAGTTTGCAATACCAAGGGGCCTCTCTTCCCAATGATGGCTGCTACAATGATCTTCTGCTACATATGCAGCTAGAGACAGGAGCTCTGGGGGTACTGGTTAGTTCATATTGTTGTTGTTCTTATAAAGTTGCAGACCCCTTCAGCTTTACTATATATCTTACTATATATTTTTAAATATTATATTTAGATATATAATACTATATATTTAACTATAGTATAAATGTTTCTATTTAAGATGGCTCAATTCTACAATTAAATAACTATATGCCTAGTATTTCATTCTAGTTCTTTACATGTGTGTAACTTTTAATTTTTAAAAAGTATACTTTTAATGATGATTCTTAAACACTTTAATCTCCCTTCTACCCACCACTCACCAGAAGTAGTGAAAAAGAAAGTATGTGGGGGAAAGTAGAACTACTTACGAATGATTCTTTTGAGCAACTCTTATCTGTGTTGTCGGGAATCTGCCAGTCCAGATCACAGATTAGCAACAGCACCTCGATGCACTTGTAAACACTTCACAGATACACCAGTGGTTTGGTAGAGTCAGGATAGCAAATGGTGGCATAACCTATCAAAGACAGCCTTCAGTTTCACTGAGTCTGCAGCAGGCAGGGTCGGCAGGATTCCCAGGAGATGTTCTCACCTGTGCCTCTAGCATAGAAGTGAAGATCAGCAATAGCAAAGATGCAAGACCCACAAATTTGCACAACTAGCTCTATAAACAAGCCTAGCTCAGCCTCTATCACTGTTCATCTAGTTCTATTCATACTCCCTCCAAACATCACCTGTGGTCCACAGGGCTTGCCTCAGCAAGTGAATCTGTCTCAGCTGACATCACTTTGCCAATCAGCCTGAGTCCTCAGAAGCAGCAAGAAACCACAGCACACAACCAGAAATTTTTTGGTGCTTCTCTCTATGGAGTCCCAACAAATGCAACTCGACTACCCAATGTAAGGCAGACAAATACACCTGTGTGGTTAGTGAAGAACCTTTCATCATGTGCCCATTCACAGGCTTGATTTAGCAGAATATCTTTCACCTGTCTGCTTCAGTCAAACGTTTCTTCATGAGTCTGCCTTAGCCTTTCACCATACAACACTACTCTCTTTCCATAAAACCCTTAAGTTTCCACTTCCCACATGAGTGGGTTTCAGCTGTATTTGTATATCTCTGTATATATTCTTGGTGTTAAATGTAGCACTCAGAGTTTTGGCTCAGCAAACTCTATGGGTAGATCTTCACTATGTAAGTATGTTCAAAGTTTCTTTGGAAAAGGCCCTTCTACTGCCTTCAATCTCTCCTCTTCTGAAAGCACTTCCTCCCATGACCCTTTAGTAATTTTTTGACCTACATGAATACTCATTTACGACACATAGCTAAAGATTCAAAGTTAATACTCACAGAAGAGGGAAGGCACGCAGCATTTGTCTTTCTGGGTGCAGACTACCTCATACAAAGTGAATGTTTGCAACTGTTTGCAATATATCTACTTGTGTATCTCCCAATTTCAATTTTTTAACAATGGCATCATATCCCATGTGCAAATGTGCTGACTTTTTATTAACCAGTCATTAGTTGATGAACATTTAATCTGTTTCCATATCCCAAGCGTTGTGAATATAGCAGTAATGAACATGGGTGAGAAAGTATTTCTGTAGTCATTTCTTAAATATCTGGTGCCATTTAGTTTTATCTTTCTGAGAATTCTCAGTTAGGCTCCATGCTTCATTCTTTTAAACTGGTTTATTTTCTTGATATTTGTCCTGTTGCTGTTATTTTTATCCTATGTTTATTCTAGGTTCTAAACCTTTGCCAAGTGTATCCTGACAAGTATTCATTCTCTCTCTCTCTCTCTTGCAATACATATATGTATGTATGTATATGTATATATGTGTGTATGTATACACACACACACACACATATATATATATATATATATATATATATGCGCACACATGTGTGAGAGTTAACATTAAATCACTTTATCATGTCTTATACACTGCTGTTTTTCTTTTCTCCCTTCCTTCCTAGAACACAAAGTCTGTTTTAGATATCCTCCATTTTGCAAAAGTCCTGGCACAAATCCCTCTATAGACTACTATATAATAAACATCGAAGGTTTATTCTTGAAAGAATTGCTGAGTATTAGCATCAAAGTTCCAGGAACAACTTTTTGTGTGTGATTCCTGTAATAATTTTATTTGACCTCAAATGTCTCTAACTAAGGATAACATCAATATCTAAATGGCTGTAGGATTGGGAAATTTCTCCATGTGTGACGTGAGTATTGCCTAAGCTTGCTGACCTGAGTTTGGACCCCCTTGTAGCACAGCAAAGCAGTGTAGCAGCTCTAACCCATTGTTCTTAGGGAGACATTGGAGTGAAGACAAGTTAATCTGCAGATCCCCAGGAGCCCAACAGCCAACTAGAATTGCTTATACAGCAAGAAAAACAAGAATAAGGTCTTTCTCAGACAAGATGGCAACTGAAGATCAATATCTAATGCTTCCCTGACCTTCACAGGCACACCAAACCATATGGTCATACCCAAACTCACACACAACACCCAGTAATAAATAAATGGGAATAAATGTCAGTAGTGTAAAGATGATTGGCATGAATTTTATGCAATTTTGAAGTATGAAAACAGGAAATATTAGATACACATTTTAAAGATCAGATAGCCGGCTAGTCGATGTCCTCCAGCCAGATCACCTCTTCTTTACCTGTCTGCACTTGGTGACATTTCAAACATTAACCTTCAGACTTCGCTTTCCTTCCTTCACTTTCTGCTTTCCCTGCTAGGATTAATTTTAATCAGATGGTAATTAAAATAGGCACTGCATAACCGACTCACTTTCCTGTAGGTAATTAAAGCTCTGGAATCATGCATTTACCCCTCCCAGCTCAGTTAGGAACAGTGGCACATAATTTGTATTTTTCCTCGCAGCACAATTCTTGTAGTAATGGCTCTAGTTCTAATAAATCTCTTGCAAATAACTTGTCTTGGCTCTGGCTCGAAGACAGCAGGAATTATAAACTGTTCATTTGTTCCTCTTTTCCTTAAAAATGTATAATTCCCAGTTGTATGCTATCGGTTCTAAAAACTGTTTTATTATGAAATAGCAGGGAGCTATGTCTCAGTAGTCAGGTTACTGGCTAAACCCTCGAGCTAAGACCAGTATTTTTATAATTTCCATTCATATTTCTTTCTCTTTAACACTACTGGGCATGATACAAAATATATTTTTCTTTTTTTTTTGTTAGATATTTTCTTTATTTACATTTCAAATGTTATCCCCCTTTCTAGTTTCCCCTCTGAAAATCCCTTTTCCCTTCACCCCTTCCCCTGCTCAACAACCCACCCACTCCAGCTTCCTGGCCCTGGCATTCCCCCTGTAACATGAAGCAATAATCTTAGGAACCTGTACTATATAGAACACACTCTCATTTTCAATCACTGTATAACCACCATATAGAAAGAGGCCACCTACTTATGCACAGTGAAGTGTGCAGTAAATAAAATTGTGAAAAGTGCTTCAATTAAAACTAATCACTATGTAAATACATTATCTATGGTATCTCTGGGAATGTAGGGAGCTATGATATATAAAAGTTTTAAAAGTAAGTTTCCTCTCCAACAGGGTATCCTAGAGGCCACAGCTGCTGATGTATCATCCTGTTTCCAAGCTGGAGTTCTTTGAATGTCACTGGCAGCCCCAAGCTGGAAGCGTCAGATGACTTGCCAATGATACATCCAGATAACAGCAGCCCACCAAAATCTCTCTTTTTGGGATGAGGTTGCCTCTCAGCCATTGCTGGAGTCTCTGGTGAGCAGCTCTCTCTGCATCTGGTGGTTATGAAATCTCATTTCATTACACTACTAATTTACAGGGAATGAAATTATAAACAAGGTGATTACGGAGCGTAATTTATGGTCCATGTAATTATATAGCTGTCAAAGTAATGCTGGCAGCTGAATTGTGCAAGAGAGGGCTGCACTTTCGCCTGGTCCACTGAGTTTGTTAATTGTCCACAGCTGAAAATATTTTTTTGTAGTGCAAGATCAGCAACCTTCAGTTTTGGAGAGCCCAGCTAAAGCTGGTTGCAATTACCTACCCAAATAGAAATGTTGCCTGTTGTCTCTGAACATCTTCAGGTGATGGAAATTTATTCCTCAAGCCTTTTACTCAATGGAGGAGAACTTTACCTTTCTGCCCAGAGAACAGAGAACCTTAAAAAAATAAATCAAACAACCCAAGGTAAAGCCACACATATTTTATCTTCATATATAAATATCTACCCATTCTATAGATGTACAGTGAGATATGCACAATAAAAGTAATACTGGTAGAAAGATTACTTAATAGCTCTTCAATTGAACCTTGATATATTTTCAATTTCTCTGAAAGAGACCTCTGGACTTTGATTCAGGCACAGCACCTGTTTATAGCTAAGGGGAAAACCACATTTGTCCATAAGCAGCAACACATGCTACCCACCCAACCTTCTTATTACTTCAGCCTGTTGCCAAAAGACATTTTATGGAGAGCAGAGAAGGGATTAAGCCAATGGTTTTGTTTACCCAGTGATAATCCAAATGGTTTCCTGTACAATTGCTAATTGCTTTGCTATTTACATGTTATAGATATTACCTGGCTAATAAGGGTATTGTTTTAAACTATATCTCAAGAATTGATTCTGTAGATGACTATAGTGTGAGGCAGAGTGAAAAGTGTATAAATAGTTTTGTTCATGTGAATGGAAAATATTTCTTCTATAACTTTGCCAATTTCAATTTGTGCTATTACTGTTGATCATAGGCAGATAGTCCTATTATTTTCTTTAAGAAGCATCTATTTGGGCTATTCCAAAAGCTGTTGCCTGTACATGGGATATGTTCTTCTAGCTAGGCTACCTCTTCTAGCCTCAGTAGGAGAGTGACTAGTGTCATAGAGACTCAAAGCGCCAGGGTAGGGGAGATACGGGGGGGTGGGGGGGAGGCACACCCACTCAAAACAGAAGAGGAGGGGGTATGGGGGAAGGATTGTGGGAGAGGGATACAGGGAACAGTGAGTGAGACATAAAATGAGGAACAAACATATTTATTTATTTAGTTAGTTAGTTAGTTATTTCTGTTCAGTGTATACAGGTTGGGCATATGGCTTACAGGACACATGTGTGGAGCTCAGAGGACAACTTGCAGGAATCCTTTCTTACCTTCTACCTTGTGAGATGGAAACCAAGTGACTAGGCTTGGTCAGCGACTCCGTTCCTGAGCCATCTCACTGGCTCTAGACAAACTGTTCTCTTTACTATTATTTGTAGCCACTTCCATGATCTAATCTACATAAGGTCTTTTGTAATTCCTCTTCTTGAATGATAATAAATACTACACCACACTTAGCATTTTCCATTCACTTAGAGAACACAGGTTCCTGCTCCTCACACTTGACACATATAGAACCTCTGTGATAGGAAATGTTTGTTTGACTTTTAAGTTAAAATAAGAGCCATGGCAATTGCATTATGGTTCAACACAGCTTTGTTTCCTACCATCATGATGTAAGTCAATTTAATATACAAAATAGTAATAGCTGAGTTGTAGTTAAGTCTCATGTATCTGATCATTGCATTTGGTAGGCTGAAGCAGGAGGTTTGAGACAAACTATATGCTTAGTTCCAGACTGTGCTGGGAAACAGTAAGATTCAATCTAAAGAACAGAAAAATAATAACGAAAAAGATCAGTTATAAGCAACCACTTGAGGTAGCTCACAATTGACTGTAACTCCAGCTCACAAGGGATTACATCCACATACCTGCACCCAAACAATGAGACATAATTAAAAATAAAATAAATTTAAAAAATGAAGCATGTAAAGTAATACATCAATGTTATAATGTTACATATAAAGTAAATTAACAACTTACTATAAATAAAAAAGAGAAAAATAAAAGGTAGAATTTTGTGTAATTACCTTCAATTTTTCATTCTTGAGGCTGGGGAGAAGGCTCAATGGGTAAAAACAGGGATGGGGATGGAGGTCAGGTCCCTAGTCCACGAACATTCTTTGATGTGACATGTACAGACAATCATAGAGCTGAGTAACAGGCTAATCCCCATGGGTTGCTGACTAGTGAGCCTAAACTAAATGGTGAACTCCAGGTCCAGTGAGAGACTTTGTCAAAGAAAAGAGACAGAACGCATCCAAGAACACACTAGGCATCAACCTCTGGCCTCCTCATTTACATTTGTGGGTGCTCTCCCAACCCTTGAACAAAACAGACACAAATGCAAATATATTATTGTCAATAAGCATTTTTTTTTTACAAGGAAAAGCTATTTTCTTTTCCTTTTCTCCATTTTAAAGAAAATGCTTGGCAAACTGCAGGGTGTCAGTTTCCAGGGGGAGCCAGACATCTACTGAGATTGACAAGTTTGGTCATGATCAGGACATCCTGTGGACTCATTTGCGTTAATAAAATCTGTTCCTAGTTCAAATGCATTCAGGCAACGGTTGAGGGAAGGTATGAATACTGAGATTGAAGCACTGATTGCTAAAGTGGATACAGTCAAACCCGGCATCTCTTGTAAGTTAATAAAAATTCACAGTTGGGAATCTATCCAAGGAGTCTTTCTCTTGTCCTTGTGATTTAGGGCTACTGGATATTCAACCCCTGGTACTCAGGGCCAAGGAAAAGTGATATTTGGGCAGCTTGAGTCTTTCTAGTAATGGGAAGCTGGAGAAATGCAATGCAAATGGGAATTAACTTTCAAAAAAATTCACAAAGTCAAATAACTTTATTTCTAAGTATGGATCTTACCATCCTCATAGCTCTACCACAGAGTGTTGCATATCGACGATGCTTCCCAGCTCAAGATGATATTAGGATCAATTTACAAACTAGTCACTTTATAAATCAATTACACAAGTATCTATAAGGAAGCTAGACTCAAGCACAGTGTGTACTGACTGGCTCATGCCTCTGTGATCATAACACTTGTCAGGCTGAGGCAGGAGGATTGTTATGAGTCCAAAGCCAGTCTGAGTGTGTAGTTACTTTATATTATTTGATTTAATTCTAAGATTATATTCTTTATTGTGCTGAATGGAAATCATCATCATCATCATCTCTCTCTTGTCTTTACTAGAAAGTTTTCTTGAGTTTTTAGTAAAAAACAAAACAAATGTTAGTTTCGGTGTAAAAAGCGGTTTCATAACATTATAGTATTTTTTTAAGATGCATATTTTACCAGAATAAATCAAACCCAATAATTCCCAGCATTGTAGCACGTGTGAAAAAAAAAGTTTAGAAGAAGGTACAAGAATCAGAAACATACTAGTTTGCACAGTCAAATTCTACATTCTTCTCTGTAATTGTTAAAGAACTTCAATGGACATGCCAAATTCTATCATTTTTTCACTTCAGAGGCAACCATTCAATTCTCATTTCCCCCTTATCCACTCTTTCATAACTGTGCTTAAATTTCCTGCATTTGTGACAAAATTTCAAGATTTTGTATATCCAATAGCTTTCCCAGCACCCTATCTTATCACTTCAGTTTCCAAACTGTGGGGTAGATTGATGTGGGAATGTTCCCTCCAGGAAGCCTTTCCTGTTGCAAGGAGAAAAGCACGCACTCAGTTGGGATTCACTTCTAATACTTAAAAGGAAAAATAACTAGAAAGCAAAGGGGATTGAAGACCCAGCACAAGATTTTCTTATTGCAAAGACATTATTTCTCCACATACTGTCTCCATTTCTCTATTTCTAAAGAATCACGCAGGGCGTGGTGGCGCACGCCTTTAATCCCAGCACTCGGGAGGCAGAGGCAGGCGGATTTCTGAGTTCAAGGCCAGCCTGGTCTACAAAGTGAGTTCCAGGATAGCCAGGGCTATACAGAGAAACCCTGTCTCGAAAAACAAACAACAACAACAACAACAACAACAACAACAACAAAAAAGAATCACGTGACAAGGTGTGCTTCAATTTTCAAATTAAGACACAAGTCACAGTTTTGAATTTGTGGTAGGTAAAAATGTTCTCTTGTTCGCCAACACTTCATATTTGGACTAAACCTTAGCTTTGCAGGAAATAGTCCCTGTCCGGTGCATTGCTCCATAATATGGCTATTTTTGTTTTCATTCTTATGCTTTTTAGATATCCTCACTCTATGAAGATGAGTTTGATATATAAACTTCACTTCAATTCTTTAGGTTTTTTTTTTTCTTTTCTCGCCCTAGCATGGTTGCTATAAACCTTTTGATTTTCATTCTTTAGCATTTCTAAGAAGTATGAGGGGGTGGTGAAAAAATTCTTTTTAACCAAGGCTGTTGATCTGAATATTCAAAACATTCTAATTGGGCAGTTACTGCCACCTGCTCTTAAACATATTATGTTCCAGATGCTAAGAGAATGGCTTTCAAAATAGACATGATTTTCATAGTAACTTAAACTGGTTGTAGTCAGGGCAGTATCCAAGAGGTCTGTGAAATACCCGATTTGGGGCAAAGAAGGCCCTAAAGGAAGAGAATCATTCACTGGGAAACCAGAAAATAAGATATGGCTTCTGCAAATGCTTGTCTGATATATGTAAATATTTGGCATCTCCTTTCCCTTCTGGCAAATTGGCAGCAAACCCTCCTGTGTCAGATGTCCTGTGAAAGAATCAAAGCTTTTACTAACCTATTTAAAAGAAATGCATGATTATTCTAATTTTTATTTTCTTCCAAAAATGTTTTCTTAGCCTAGCATTAATCTCATTAACACAATATTGAATCATTTCCATCTGGCAAGCTGTGGAAATTGCCTAGGATAGTGGAGACCAAGCCAAAAACTAACGTGATAAGTTATTTATTCATTCTGGCCCTTTAGATCGTTTACCCTACTGGGGTTTGGAAGAAAAGTTACTCATTGCTGATTTGTAATCCTTTTCCTTAAGGGAAAACAAAAGCTGACATTTCTACACAGGAATGAAATGCTAATATTTAGCAAATAATCTAAGAGTTTTCATGCTCAAACCTGACTCCTGAAACTGATAACTATAGGTGATGATATCCACTGAAGGAAAAAAATTGCTTAATTAATAATAAAGTGATCTATAAAATATTATTATCAAATGTAATGTCCCAATAACATAATGATAAGCCAAGAACTTTTACCAACCAACAAGAACTGAATCTGCCTGGTTTAGAAAGGAAGCAGAGATGATGACTTAAACAAGGGAACATGACTGTCATCAGTAAGGTGACTCAAAGGTCTCACACAACTTAGAAGTCTGTCCAGTGATGACATTCTTTGGGGGAGTCATGGATAAAAGACACCTGAGAATGTGCAGATTCCAATGCGTTTAAAATGCTGACAAGAGCCCCTTTTGTGCTTTACGGTGATGACCAGCAAGGAATGGAAACAAGTACATACATCAAGGAAATTCACAAAGTCTTAGCATATAAATACTAGGTAAGCAACACAAGGTGGGTACTTGGAATGAACAAGCAATGAGCTTCTCAACAGTCCGCAGCAGACAGGAAGTCTGAGAGTGCTGCAGTCTTATGAAATCTGAGTGCATGGCCAATCTGAAGGGAAAGGTTGAAATGACAAGTAATGGTTTGGCTGGAAATTACTATTTCCTTACAGATACTGGCCAACTTTCCTTCCATGTATTCATTCACTCCATTGTTGCTTCAGAAGTATGTATCTGCATGCTTGAAATTTGCCTTAAGAGAACTGCAATATGCTGCTGGTACTTATATTAATGAGTTATATTCATTTAAATTCCAATGGAGGTCTCACATTTACTCAAGTAACAAAAGAATCTCCTTTCTGATGTCCTCTCTTCCACAGAAACTAAAATAAAGGGCTCAGTTTAGAAAACAATGCACAATGCAGCTGTATGGAAAGGTGACTATGATCATGAAATAAGTAAATCTCATGCAAATCATCATATCTAATTAATTAAGCCATTGCCAAAGGCCTATGTTGAGCAATTATTTAACAAATACTGAACTAAGGAATCTGCTCAGCATGAGGGGATACAGACATGAATGATATGGGGAACACATCAGAAGCTTTAAAGTATGAAAAAGTAGGATTTAAAATAGATAAACAGAGAAATATTTCTCTCCTTATCGTTACTGGTATTTCTCACATAATACTGAAATGTGATAAATTATAACGAGGATAAATTATTTTATTTTACTCAATTGTTAATCTTTACATTCCTGTACACAATAATACTTGAAAATATATTTCCACAAGGTCTGCTCTATTATTGTTAGTGGATTCTCCACTTGTGAAAAATCCAAAATTACCTGAAAGTTGAGAAAGGCAGGTTTGATTTGCACATGTATTACATCTTGCAAGAATCTTTAAACTTAACAGGCGGTATTCTTTATAAAAATGAGGCCAATATAGCACAGATATGCTTTACACAATACTTGGGGACTTTTTAAAGAAGGAAGTAAACAAATAATATATTTCCAAATTATAGTCTTTCTCTGGTATATACATATTTTTCATTTCCATTTCTATGGATAGAATTTGGCATTACCAATTAATATATTTCATTGTTTTTTTTTTTTTTTTACAATGTCGGTTCATATTCCATTTCACTTTGCCCCAACCCATCACATGGCTAATGAATTGCCTTCAGGCTCATGAATATGAATTAGCAGTGCCAGACCCACTGAAGTTCTTATGAAGATGAATAACTTATTTGCATCAGAATTTTCTCATCTTTTCTCATTAACAACCCGGACACCCCTCCTCATTCTTTTGCATATAATGTCACTCCTCCTTACGTGTCTGCACAGGTGACATTCATTTTAACCCACTTGTTTTCTTTATTTTCACCATCTGAAATTCTTAGTAGACTTTAAAATCCAGCATATTCCATTTCCTCAGTAATGTACCCCATCAAAATGTCCAAACTGTAGTGATTTACTCTTGGGAAGTTTGGTTAAATGTCAAAAAGTTACTCTGGTCCCCAACTCTTTAAATATCTTAAGGGTAAAAATGGTGTATTTTGTTGTACTGATGTCTTAAGAGGTAAGTCAATGAGATCATAATACATGTTAAAAATAGGCACACAATGGAGAATGAGAATCAATAAGCCTATACAGCCATGGCTTTTTATTTCATGAATGAATAAACTGAAGTTCAAGAAGAGAACTTCCAATCTTCCCTTTGTCCTGAATTCCTTCTATTACACTAAAATGCTTCATCCTCATAGCTTCTTTGTGATTCACAAAATAAGATAAAGAGAATCAGTTTGAGTGAGAAACAGGTTATAATACAAACATTATCAAAAGCACAATTGAGTCACCTTGCTCTTCATTGTACTTCCTAATATCTGTACAGGACTCAGCTGCAGCTATGGAACACAATACCCTGAATTAGAGTAGACATAACAGGTCTGTGGATCAGGCCTTGGGGATAGCTGGGTCAATTGACTTTGGTTCAAAGTCTTTCAGGAGGGCTTGCCTTATGGTACAACTGGTGAAAGAACAACTTTGAAATGTTTCAATGGTTGTTGGCAGAAAATTGTTCTGCCACGTGGACTCTGTCACAACAGTGCCTCATGGAGAAGCTTGCTTTCCTCAAAATGAGTGGTGCAAGAAAAACAAGAAAGCTTGATATCATCACTGGAACTCATTGGCATCTTACAAGCTTATCTTGAAAGTAATTTCTTGAGTATTCTACTAACAGACTTCAGATAAAGATGTAGAATCTCATCTCCTCCAGCATCATGCCTTCCTAAATGCAGCCATGTTCCTGTCTTGATGATAATAGACTGAACCTCTGAACCTGTAAGACAGCTCCAATTAAATGTTACCCATATAAGAGTTGCCTTGGTCATGGTATCTGTTCACAGCAGTAAAACCCTAAGACAGAACTTGGTACCATGGACTTGGGTGTCATTTTGGGACTTTGGATTTGGAAAGTGGTGGAGTGCTTTAAGTTGGGCTTAATGAGCTATCTTAGTAGCAATATGGGAAACTTTGTTGCTGAGAGTAATTTGAACTATGCAGATGCTGCCCAAAAGGGTTCAGAGAGAAGAATTTCATTATGTAGCATAAAGACATGCGTTATGTTATTTTGGTGAAGAATGTGGTTACTTTCTGCTCTTGTCTGAAGAGTCTACCTGAGGCTAAGGTAAAGAGAATTACATTAATTGCAATGACAAAGGAAGTCTCGAAAAAGGCTAGCAGAAACTTTGTTCTCTGGTTAAGTCTCACTAAGAGCATTTTGGACAAATGTAGCAAGCTTAGAAGGAAAAATATAAAATATATGGTTTGGGTATTAAAAGAGGCACTGGGAAGTGAAATGGAGGTGAATCCTATGTTCTGGGAGATAACAAATTAAGGGAGTGGGACTTTCGGGCAAAATCCTACCTAGTTTTATATCCAGGCACGATGGTACACATCTTTAATCCCAGAAAATAAAGTTCTCTGAGTTCAAGGCCATCCTGAGAATGAGCAAGTTCTAGGTGAAGAAAAGTCCAGACATGGTGGTACACAGCTTTAATCCTAGGAGATAGGCATGTAGATCTCTGAGTTCAAGGTCAATCTACAGAGCAAGATCCAGGATAGCCAAGTTTAGTCAGGAAAGGAGTTAGCAAACAAAGCTAATGATGATGTAATAGAACAAGGGGGACATATTCCAGCTCTTGCTAGCAGCTTCAGCCATGTGGCTCTGGCTTTAAAAATAGATGGCACTACTAGGACAATTGATGCTGGTTAAGCTGGAGCCAAGAACTTAGTGGTGATTAAGAAGAGACCAGCATCACTGAGGTGAAATCTTCTGGGAAGTGTTTTCTGAGAGTACAAAAAAAAAAAGCTGTGTTCCAGAGATAAAAAAGGTTGTACCTTGTGCTGCAGCTGGACTTGGTAATGTGCAAGAGTCACCCAGGTAGTACTGGTTTTGAAGGCATGAAGGGGTCGTGGAGAGCAGCTGAAACTTTGTACTGTGAGAGGCCATAGAATGCCATTGGTGAAGGTGCAGTTGATGGCACAGGACTGAAGGAGTTATGCAAAGAAGCTGAGGATTGGTACTATGATGAGAGCCTATGAGAAACCATTGGTGAAGCCTAGTTGTATCAGAAGACCCTGGTGTATTAGAGATGCCAGTACCATGGTATGATCACCAAGAACAGCAACAGCAGTGGAGTGGATCAACCTGAGCTTAGAGTGCTATAGAAGGCAGAGGTGGAGAATTAACACCAACCCTTTTGAGGAACCCAAATCATGTGTGGATCCCAGACATTGGAACAAGAAGCTGTAATGTAGATGTTTCCTTGGAGGCTCCAAGATATTCCAGATGCCAGAGCTGTGGACTATCTGCTGAGGAAAACTGCCCACAGGGATTTGAACCAACACAGGAAAAAAGAAGTTTGTTGCAGTCAACAAAGATGAAAAGGGATTTGAAGATCTGATGATCACATTGACATCAGACATGGAGATGCAGAATTTGGGGTTTGCCCAGCTGGTTTCCTGTCTTGCTTTGGGGATGACAATACAGACATTGGATGAATCTTAGAAGAGACTTTGAACTTTAGACTTTTTTTTCAATTTTTATTAGATGTTTTCTTCATTTTACATTTCAAATGTTATCCCGAAAGTCCCCTAAACCCTCCCCATCCCCTGCCCTGCTCCTCTACCCACCTACTCCCACATCTTGGCCCTGGCATTCCCCTGTACTGGGGCATATAAAGTTTGCATGACCAAGGGGCCTCTCTTCACAATGATGGCTAACTTTTAACACTGTTGAGAATGCTATAGACTATGGAGACTTTTCAAGTTGGACTAAATATATTTTGCATTATGCTATGTTTAGGTATGCCCCACCACCCCATAGACTCATGTGTTTGAAAAGCCTATGGGGGCCAGGGTGTGGAATGTCATGGTTTGTATATGCTCAGCTCAGGGCCTGGCACTGTTAGAAGGTGTGGCCCTGTTGGAGTAAGTGTGTCACTGTGGGTGTGGGCTTTACCACCCTCATCCTAGCTGTCTGGAAGCTAGCATTCTGCTAGTATCATTCAGATGAAGGTGAAGAACTCTCAGTCCTGCCTGGACCATGCCTGCCTGGACACTGTCACGCTTCTGCCTTGATGATAATGGACTGACTCTCTGAACCTGTAAGCCAGCCCCAATTAAATGTGGTCCTTATAAGAAAACAAAGAAAGAAAGAAAGAAAGAAAGAAAGAAAGAAAGAAAGAAAGAAAGAAAGAAAATGATTTCTTGCCATTCCTGCTCTATACTCTTTATTTAAAGTTAATCAATAACTATAGACCAGACCTGAATGGAGAAGATTACACAAGTGAAGAAAGATCAGTCAGGGAGGTCCTTTGAGGCTACCTGATGATCTGTTTAGTATTCCTTATTATAGAGAATGAAATGTGAATGAGACCATGCACCCAAAGGAGAGCCTACTAATGTTACCCACTTAAACCTGTATATTTCAAACTGTATTCCAAATAGATATCCTTATATCCAGATACGTGACAGCTCTCACACTTCATTAAATACTCTTCTTTCTAGCAGATACAGATCATTCCAGCAGGCCACAAGAAGTCAGACTGCAGAGAAATGACCATGGAGTGTTCTGCTCCAAACAATTTAATAATACAACTCTTAAGTCTATGACTTATGTAATATTACAAAAACACATACAGAAAGAAGGTAAGAAATAGAGAACTAGGATTCTGCAGCAAGATTATGTCTTTTATATATGACAAAGAAACTGCAACTATAAATCCTACGCAATATGGTTGGCTAAATGAGACCTGAACAATAGCAATGTTAGCTGCCCTGTCACTATAAGTTTTGAAAGCCTCACATGGCCCCACCCATAGATGAAAAACTATAGCTAGGTAATGATTGCTGTATCTGTCTTCTTCAGGATGAGCCTCGTAAGTTCTCATTCAGTAATCCAATACAAAGTGGTCAGCCCTACACACACACACACACACACACACACACACACACACACATACACACACACATACACACACACACACACTCATATATACTGAAAGAACTCAGTAAGTTGCATTTATATATTTATATGCATGCATACATGTAACCATAACTAAAGTAAGAAAGAGGAGAAGACAGTAGAGATAATATGTGAATTGGGGGTTAGTGAAGAGGAATAGAAGAGGCATATCAGGATGGTAGTAGGATACTGAAGATGATCGAAGAATGTTAGTCACATGTATGAAATTTCACTATGAAGCAGATCAGTTTGTACAGTTAATCATTGCTAACAAAAATGAAAAACAAAGAACATCCCAACTTCAAGAAAGAGTTACTCTTGGGAATTATATGATGCTAAATTTTAAACACTTAAGGCTATTTTGGAGTTAAGCAAACCATTTCATTTATCAGGAAACACGTTACCCAATGTCCATGTTGTTCTTCTTCAAATGAGATTGAACAAGTTATGAAGATGCTGCTGCTGCTGCTGCTGCTGCTGCTGCTGCTGAAAGAGTGAGCTGTGTCTACAGTTGAAAACTGCCTTTTCTAAACTAAACAATGTTTAGTTTAATAAACACAGCCCTTAAATTACAAGAACAAATCATTGGTCTGTTATTTTTCAGTAAAGTACTTTTGAGGAAGTTTGAATAATATGTACATGTTAATGATTTACCTGAATACAAGAAATAGTTAAATTCTGGCCATTCCAACCAGATTATACATGGGAAGGCAAGAATATTCAAATGAGGTTAGGCAATGAACTGTATAGTGTGGGTATCTCAGAAAAATGAAGTGCATTCTGCAGGGTCTTTATAGCTTGTGAAAGAACTGGCGTGTACTTAAATATTATTTTAAAGATTACCTCCATTCCCATTGTTAAGAGTATGTGTTTGGAAGCCAACATGCTATGATTGAAAAGACAGTTTTATTTCACGATAGCTCATAGCTCCATTGCTTTGGTCTAGTGGCTTTATTGATTTGTATTTCAACTTCTAAAATTGTAAAAGTGGTATAAAAATCATGCCCCCTGTCCTACAGCTTATTGTGCAAAGAACATAAGCAGAGTATTTAAAATAATACACACCACACAAGTGCATGGAAGTACAATGTGTATCGCCTGTAAAGATATTCTAAGCTGTTTTACAAATCAATAATTTAAATGACATTTTCTTTTACCATGTATGGGTAGCATGTAGTTTGCTGTGTAACATAATTTTTATTGATTTTTTTTCTATAGAATAAGTAAAAGGTGTAATTAACATGAAAGCATCAAACATGAGCAGAGGAGATGGCTTTATGATTGTCTAGTGTGTAGGTCTGAATGAAAATGGCTCCTATAGGTCTATAGGGAGTGGCACCCTTACAAGCTGCGGCCTTGGAGTAGGTATGGCCTTATTGGAGGGAATGCATTAAAAGGGGGGCAGGCTTTAAAGTCTCACGTGCTCAAGCCAGGTCTAGTTTAACATTAACTTCCTAATGATAGTGGATCCAGATGTAGAACTATCATCTACCTCTCCAGCACCATGTCTGCCTGTGTGCTCCTGTGTATCCTAGGATGATGATAACAGACTAACCTCTGAACTGTAAGCCAGCCCCAACTAAATGTGTTTTATTTATTATTATTATTATTTTTATTTTAAAGAGTTACCATGGTCATGGTGACTCTTCACAGAAATAATACCCTAAGACACCGAGCATTCATGGGCTCCCGGATTCAATCTCAAATACTGTAAAATATCTAAAAGGGTTAAACAAGATAAATAAAATAAAATGTCAAATAATAAAATATATCTTAATTTTTTTACATATATACTAGTATTTTTATGTATGACAGTATGAAAACTTAAATTTGATTATTTTCTCATGGATTGTGCTACAATTTTATATGTTTGAGTCTGTTGTCACATGACTTTTAATATATCATTAAACATAATTATTATTCTGATATATATATATATATATATATATATATATATATATATATGAAATTCCAAGACTTCCAGTTACAAGACAATATGCTTTAGATCTCACAATTTGTGTTGTGAAGCACAAAATCGAATACAGAGACAATAAACAGCAGGAGAGTTCACATGAAATACCTGAAGAAAAGGTAGAATAAATATTAAATACAGTTAACCTAGGACCTTAAAGTTATTTACATAAACATGCAATTACAGAATATCTGTAGCTATGAAAACATCTTTGAAGAATATATACTGAAGAATGTTAAAAACTGCTCAGAGCAAGAGTCATAGAGTTGAACAAAAGGGAATCCTCTGCAATTAAAACAAAATCTCTTAGTCAAGAAGGGACCCTTGAGAGATAGACGATGTTAGCCACTAACAGTGGAGAAGGAAAGAAAGTTGCATTCTAAAACGAAAGTAAGCATCTAAAATATGGTAGTTTTCTCAACTCAACAAATGCCACACAACATTTCATAAGGAGGATTAAATTCATAATGTATGTCATATGTAATTTGTTAATGGCTGCCATTAGTTTTCAATTTGAGAATGTTTGCCTGTGTTTAGAAGTGAGGCTGTCTATTTGCACATTGTATAATTTATTACAAACTCAGTCATTTCACATAATTCTTTGTTAGAATATTCCCCATGTCTTACAAATAGATGCATAGCTCCCGTGGAACTAATATGTTAGTCATTGGCACTGTTTGAATAGGAATCTGAAGGGCGAAGACATCATACAAAACATGAGCTAGAGTCCCTCTTACAAAGAGGGCACTTTGTCATAGTCATTGATTTACTTGTTGGGGCTAACTCACCCATGCTGAAGGGCTCTACCTTCCTGCCCTAAAGAATAACATAAAAGTAAAAGTTCATTCTTTAAACACGTGGTTGTCAGTGTGTGAGATCCAGGCACCTGAGTTTACCTCATTGTCAAGGACATTGAGTTTTCTTTCTTTATATCTTACATGTGACTAGAGGTTCTTTTGAAACATCCTGCACATGCTCACTGTATTGACTGTGTGGTCCTCACGCGAGTGACACTTTGGGGGAAGGTTCTAGAACTTTAGGAAGTGAGATCTAACTCACAGATGTGAGTCTCCGAGTGGGAGGTTTTGGAGATATCCACTTCCTCTTTTGTTTCCTTTTGGGACCTCTGCTGCCTGACTGGCATAAGGTGAGACCCTGTCCAACCATATGCTCCCGCCACCACAATGTTCTTCCCAACCAATTGCTTTGGGGCAAGTGACTATGAATGTATTAATTTTTTGAAACCATCAGCCAAAATTAAACTTTACTCATTTAAAGCTTCTGTCTGAAACATTTGGTCATTTACACAAAAGCTGATTTCAGGGTTGGAGACTAAAGAATCTGCTTGAAGCATCTTTAATCTTTGCCATACTCACAAGAATCTTACCTTTTTTTTTTGATAATTTTTAAATTTACGTTTCAAATGTTTTCCCCTTTCCCACTTTAACTCCCTAGCCCATTCTCTCTCCCCCTGCCTCTATGAGGATGTTTCCCCACCCAGAGCAGGGTTGATGGAGGAGTTGGAGAAGGGACTGGATCTTATCTTTATCACAGCCATACATACCCATTTTCCACTTACTCTTGTGCAAATAAATAAATAAATAAATATTAAATAAAAAGTCAAGCGTCATGGAGAACATTGTGCTGAAGAACACAATGGGCTTTTCTTTTTCTTAATTTATTCCTTTAGCCACTTTACATTCTGATTGCTTCCCCCTCCATCCTCCTCTCCCTGTCTCTCCTTATATCTTATCTCATTCCCCTTATTTCATTCCCCATCTCATTTTCCAGACAAAGGGACCACCCCAACCTGAGTATCAACCCAAACTGGCACATCAAGTCACATCAGGAATAAGTGCATAATCTCCCTCTGAGGTCAGACAGGGCAGCTCAGCTAGGAGAAAGGAATCCAAAGGCAGACATCAGAGTCCAAGTTAGAGAAATGCCCCACTCCAATTGTTAGGGGGAAAACATGAAGACAAAACTGCACATCTGCTATGTATGTCCAGACCAGGCCTGCTCTTTGGTGGTTCAGTCTCTGTGAATCACCATGGGCCCAGGATAGTTGGCTATGTAGGTCTTCTTTCGGTGTTCTTGTCCTCTCTCATCCCCACAGTCCTTCCTCTGTCTCTTCCACAAGACTCCCTGAACTCTGCCCAATGTTTGGCTATGCGTCTCTGCATCTGTTTCTATCAGTTTCTGGATGAAGCCTCTAAGAAGACAGTTTTTCTAGGCTCCTGTCTACAAGCATAGCACAGTATCATTAGTAGTGCCAGGGACTGGCTTTCTCTAATGGGCTGGACCTCAAGTTGGGCCCCACAGTGGTTGGCCATTCCCTCAATCTCTGCTCCATCTTTATCTCAGCACATCTTATAGGCAGGGCAAATTTGAGGTCTAATGGTTTTGGGTGGGTTGATGTCCCCCTCCCTCTACTAAAAGTCCTTCCTGGCAACATGAAATAGCGGCTTTAGGCTCCATATCCCAAACTTCTAGGATTCTCAGCTAGGTTCACCCCATAGGCTCTTAGGAGCCTCCCCTGACCAAGGTCTTCATCTTGTCCCAGAGATGCCCCCATTGCTGATTTCTCTTCTCTCTCCCAGCCCTCTCACTTTCTACTGCCATTCTCTTCACACCTGACCTAGTCCCCATCCCCCCCCCCATCCACTTTTAATTTTAATTTTATTTTTCCCTCCTAAAGGGAGACTCAAGCATCTTTCCTTAGAGTCTCCTTGTTAGCTTATCTTCTTTGAGTCTGTAGCTTGTAATATGGTTATTCTGTATTCATGGCTAATATCCACTTATAAGTATGTACATACCATGTGTGTCTTTTCTGGGTCTTGGTTACCACATTTAGGATGTTATTTTCTAGTTCCATCCATTGCCTGCACATTTCACGATTTCCTAGTTTTTGATAAATGAGTATTAATTCAAGTGGTATAAATGTACCATACTTTCTTTATCCTTCAATTGCAGTACATCTGGGGTTTTTCCAGTTTCTGGCTATTACAAATAAAGCTGCTATGAACACACATGCGCAAGTGTGCTTGTAGTATGATGGAACATATTTTGGTTATATAATCCAGAATTAGTATAACTATAGACTTTTAAATAAAACTGTTTCTTTTTTTTTCCATTTTTAAATTAGATTTAATTATTTAATTTACATTTCAAATGCTATTCCGAAAGTCCCCTCCCCCCTCCCTGCTCCCCTGTCCACCCACTCCCACTTCTTGGCCCTGGCTTTCCCCTGTATTGCAGTACCAAGGGGCCTCTCTTCCCAATGATGACCGACTAGGCCATCTTCTGCTACATATGGAGCTAGAGACACGAGTTCTTTACAGAGACAAAGTTTAGAGCTAAGATGAAAGGATGGACCATACAGAGACTACCCCACCACTGGGGATCCATCCCATAATAAAACTGTTTCTTATTCTATTCTTTTTCTTTTCAATATTATGCTTGACACTGTGCTTGGCTTGCTTTCTTCTTAAGACTGTACTGAATTTCTTTTGTAAGACTTTGTCTATCATTTTTCTCCCCTCCCTACACAGTTTGCTACCACAGAACTCAATAGAATCCGTGTTTTACTCAAGACTCCAACATCTAGTCCTTAAGAAGCACAGCCTCTTAGGGAATAATACTTGCTTCTGTGTTGAATCCAGTCCTTTTCTCTGACAAATTTTTGGCCAATGATTTTTCTCCATAAAAATGTATCTTGTGACTGTACAAGTCCATGAAGACAATTTCCAGACATATTTCCACTCAATCTCACACTTGCCCTGAATGATTGTTCCCCTGAAGCCTTCTGTAAATCCCTGCTTACTCATAGTAGCAGGCTTTTTGCCACTGAGGTCACCTTCTAATGTGTCTTTATTTAATCCACATTTAGTTAACATAAGTCACAGGGGGTTCGGTGTTCTGCACTGCTTAACATTATACTTAGTGTGTTATTCTTATGCTCTGAGAAATGGAGGGTACACAGACTGCTACTGAATAAGCCGTACCATTGCCAGAATGTAGAGACAACAAAAGTAGCCTAGGGGGGAAATACATAGACTATCATTGTCTCCTGCTCTTCTAATTAGAGCTAGTCATCAGAGTTGATGATTCTACAAAGTCCAGCCTCCCAGGGACAAAAGGAAGATGGAGGAGCCTTAGGAATGCATCTTTACCAGCAAGAAATTTTATTGGCCATGATATGTTATAATATACAGAAACCACATAAATACATTTTCTCTCACATCTTCCATAATTTTTCATTTTACTTCCCTGATTATATTTTAAATGTGCTTACAAACAAGAAATAAGTCTCATTTGGTTTAGTGATCCCCAAAGTCTTGTTATTTCACTCCAAATATAGTAGTAATTAAATGAATATTAGATGATGAATAAATGAAGATACAATTTACTTTTAGCTTTCAATGTAATAAAAGAATTATGATCCAAAGATAATACAGAGTCATTTTAAAAATACTATTAGTTTGTCTTCCCCTTCAGGGTGTTTAGATAAACATTAACTTCCAGATGAGGAAAACCTATAAAATTTCTGAAATTTCTGGAAGATATATCATGAGTAAAAGTATATTCTTTTCAATAGTGCTTTCTTAAAAAGATGGAGTCATCATGCACAATACTTGGTTGTTCAATTATTTTCCTATAACGTTAAGAATGTGATTTGGGGGTATATTGACTCAAAGCTGTTATAGTTGATGCTGATCATTCCATTCTCATTGTTCAAACACTAACACATCTCTTGTATATTATTTTTATGGAAAAACACAAACACAATTCCTTGTAGGTAATATAAAGTGCTATAATTAACAACTGACTGGTTCTTACAGATTGCATGTGACTGTCTGCAATTGTACATTCAATATACCCATCAGTCCTGAGTATTATAATAGAAGGAGACTTTGCTTCAATGTAATTTCTTCTATGGTCCTATGAAAATTCTTCATTGTATACTGAAAATATCATCTGAAGACAAACACTGCATTTTAGAACAAGAGGAAAAAAAAAAAAAAAAGGAAAACTCATGTCCAATGCATGTTGATTCTTCTACTAAAACCCAAAACAATCAGCAAAGACAATAGTTTCCTGATACTAGAAACCGTATTTCAAAATCCCTTTATAAAAATCACATCTAAAAGTCTTCTAATTGCATTATTCTGTTTAATGATTCACCCTTTATGGTCCTCACATCATCAACTGGTAAACTGAGATAACCTAACTGCCAAGAATAGCTAATTGTAAGAAGTAAGAGAGACAGAAAACATCCCTTACTCAACATTACTAGGGGAAAAAAAAAAAAGACAAGGCTTTCTGTTGTGATGGTGGTGATGGTGTTTTGATTTTGTTTTGCTTTGTGTTTTTCTTGTTTTGAAACAGTTTAAAAGGAGTTACTTAGCCTGGAAATCCTGTCTTCCCTGAAAATTTGTGGGAGTCAGAGTTGTGCATAAATGGCTATTTACGGGAGCTGGACCAGTTTCCTATGGTACTTCAGTTAATTTCTCTCTCTGTCTTTGTCCCTCTCTCTGTCTCTCTGTCTCTTTCTATCTCTCTGTCTCTTGCTCTCTCTCTTTCCTTCCTTCTTTTTCTTCCTCCCTCTCTCCTTCTCCCCTCTCTGTCTCTCTCCATGTCTCTGTCTCTTTCTCTGTTTCTCTCTCTCTCTGTGTTTCTCTCTGTGTTCCTCTCTCTACTTCTCTCTCTGTTTCTCTCTCTCTCTGTTTCTCTTTCTGTTTCTCTCTCTCTCTCTCTCTCTCTCTCTGAATCCTCCAGATTCCTAACCCCTCTTGTTTCATTGTTATCAAGCTCTTCCTTTATGAACTTGTTGCTGGCTCATCCAGTGATTTGAGGCAAATATTATTGCAGCTGTTTATGTCTCTGAATGTCCTTCTTCCCTGTATTTGGAGACATTCACTTATTTGTTTCTGCCAATTTTATAGGTATGATTCATCTCATGTGTCACGACTTATCAAAAACATTGGTACAAGCCTTGTAGATAAGTTCACTATGCTATGTCTATTGTACATTTATGGAGATATTTTGGTTAAGGCTGAGAATACAACTCTGGAATTTGAACAAAATATGATTCTGTTGTGCTCAGAATCAAGAAGGACTGCAAGGTCATCTCAATTAATGAGTTCCTAGTGTGTTCTCAGGTATAATGAGGAAGAAGTGGCTAGGGACAAGTAAAAAGATGTCAGAGCTGTCACAAATTAGGACATTAGAGAGCCCAAAAAGAGTAATTTAAATTAAGTCACCAGTGAGATAATATACATATATGTGACACTAGCTGAACAAAAGATGGAAAGAGGATTAGTGCTTAAAGTAATTGAGTACTAACATCTTTAAAAGAATATAGAGAGAGTTTATCAGTGTAAGGCAAAGAGGTTTGGAAACTTCAGATAATTTTGACAAGTGTTTGGTTAAGTGGTCATAACAAAATTTATAGTGGAACTGTCCATAAGTTTTGATAAGTCAACAGTGACATCACATTACTGTTTCAGAAACCTTTGTGATAAGCATCTTCAAAGACATCAAATAGAGTACATATGGTCAAGGAATAGTTTTTTTTTTTTTTTCATGAAGAAAATAATAGAGAATGTTCACATATAGCTCATTAATGATTTCTATAATAGGGCAAAGATGAATTTGCAGGATGATGAGGTAAACTTTTAAGTAAATTTTGAAATTACCAATATAGAAATGCACCAGAACACAAGTAGGATATGCTTGTTATTGGCTCAGTGACATTTATTCTGCTGATATTGAACACAAATCACAAAAATACAACAGGAGATCAGATGAATAGGTAATTTTGCTTGTAGACAAAGTATGAGATTATATTTACTGCTTATTTTTAAATTTCTCAAAATGTATGAGACCATTTATCAATAAGGTTGAGGAATAAGAAAAGGGCCATGTGAGTCTGAGAAGGAAACATGTGGAAGAATAATTTGGAAAATAATGGGGAGATGGTGAGTACTAGCTAAGACTTCTTGAAAGGCCCACTTCATGGAAGCAGCATGAAGTTAAGAGGAACTGATGAATAAGATTGTCTGGTTTTTCTCTTAGTTTCAGTTACCTGCATATAAAAGACAGTCCACAGGCCCCAATGCAAATTCTTCCCCCAAATCCCACATCCGTCAGTTTTGATAGTCAACTCTTCAAATTTAAAATTTACTCTGTCTTTTCTTTCACTGCCTCTCCATCTTATTGATGTACAATTCCTGAGTACTGAATTGTTGGCTTTCACTGCTGTATCACATAGGGAGATGGGAAAGAGTTTGGCTTATGTTGAGATAAATGTGGATCAGCATTTTATCAAAGTTGGAATAAAATGGAGCATGAAACTGAAAACCTCTTAATATCTGCTGGTTAGGCTAAATTCATCTCCTCCCAGCTTTGTGTGAACTTAGCTTTCTTTTAAATCACACTTACCTTCAAATTATTTTGCTGACCCAATGAGTTCAATCTGACATCACTGACTAATTTTTTGCAATTACATTTACCCAGAATGCTCTTTCCCTAGAATTTCTTCTTTCTCTACTTCTTCACTCAAAATTCGGTGAAAAGAGTATCTTCCCAAATAAGTCTTTGATACAATTAAATAAGAAATCCTGGTCAAACCCATATCCTTTGTCCTAATTTAATTTCTGTTAATTTCTTCTTAATATTCAAGATTTCTATTATTTGTGTTTTTAATAAAAATTCAATGCCTCCCACAGAAATGCAACACTCATTCGCAAAGATTTTTTTCTTGACTTCATTCACATTTGCAAGCAATTTTATAGAAAAAAATCACATGTTCTTTTCTTTGATACAGAGTGTTACTAGTGACAAAACTAGTATAAAATCTAAATTTTACTCATTGTCTCTGATTCTAATGACTTAAAACACTGTTACAGTTTGCAATTACACAGGCAATTTATATCAGTGTTATGTTTGTGAAATGAACAAGGGCAAGAGACTTGTCTACTTCATTTACTGAAGATTATCCTCAGACCCACAATTTCTGAGAATAGTATGTGCTTCATAAATATTTTTGGAATGTATAAAGGAATAAGTAAATGAAAATGTACACATGAAAATATTACATTTCTCAGTTTAGAGGTAATAGGAAGACTGGATTAGAGTAAATTCCTTAACCTGTAAAGAGGTGACATGACTCTAAGCAAACTAGGAAAATACTGCCCTCTCATGGTGCAATGAAGACTCAATTAGCAAAGGCAGACCATAACCACTACATTATTATGTAAATTTGATCCAAAGGGATCGGTAATGAAAAATAACTGAGCAACCAAACCTTAGTAATAGAGGCTTTTTAGGCTTGGGGATCCAATCCCCTTTGCAATATATCAAGCAATAAGGCTATACATGACAGGACAATTGTCACGGAGCCTATTGTGTATATTGTTCAGCTTGCGTGAGTTTTTAAATGCTTTCAAGATTAAAAATAAAAAGACCTTGACCATGGAGTTTCAATATTGAAGTTTTTCAGGACAATAGAATAAATTGAGGTGCTTTACTATTAGCACAACTCTCTGCTTGTTTGAAATAATTTTGTTTGCTTTGCACATCATCAGTGTAACTAGAGAGAATCAAATAATCAATTCTCCAAAGGTGACTTTTTTTTCTTTTTTTTTTTTTTTAAGAATGTGAATCTGAGACTGGAAGTGAAGAATGAGGGTCTTACAGCATTGTTCATTCTGAATACTGTACTTCTTACCCAGGGGAAAGAGGTATTCTATTTCTTTATTTCACACTCCAATAATGTGACCTGCATTAATCATGCTCTCAGAAGACAAGGAAAAGAAAGACAATGATAGCAGAAGCTAATTTAGTAATCCAACCATTTGCATTTGTATGGCACCTTTTCTCCCCAAATAACTAAGGTTTTCCACAACATAAAGAATTCTTTAGAAAAAGGTCTTCTTGCCCTTCACATCATGGTCATCCTCTCTACACTTGTCATCCCAAGGGGTATCCTATCCTACTGTGACTTCAGCTTCCTGCAGATCTCCCCTCTCCTTTCCACACAGTAGTCCACATTAAGGACAAAAGACATACATTATAGAAGTTTTCAGTGTGAATCAGGCTTGGCAGCCCAAGCTTGCAATCTCGGGGTCTCTAGAGGCTGGAGCAGGAAGAACATCAAAGTCACATGTTCAGCTGTACTTGGAGTACAGATTGAATTCAGCTGAGGTAATTTCATGAAGCCGTTTCTCAAAATGCAAAATTGAAAGAGGACTTGGGGTATAATCCTGTTGTAGCGCATTTTCCTAAGATAAACAGCTCCTTACATTCAGGTCCTGAAGTTGTTAAGCAAAAACACTAGAGCCCGTGGAGATGGCAGAATCAGAAAAGTGCCTCCCATATAAACATGAGACTGAGTTTTGTGTCAGAGGAAGCAATATAAAACTCAAGGAATGGGGCTCACATTTGCAACTTAGAGCTTTACCAACTGATTATACTGGCTACTCAGTGTTTTCTGGACTCAGTGTTGCAAGTAATAATATAGTGGAAAATAATATAGGACGCCTATTGACATACTCTGGCCTCTATATACATAGCCACACTATGTATTCACTGCCTCCCTGCTACCCTGCCCCCTGCCCCCTGCCCTCCTGGGCCCTGTCCCCCTGCCCCCCCCACCTCCCTGATCCCCTGACCCCTTATCCCTGCTCCCTGCCCCACTACCTCCCTGCCTCCCTGTCTTCCTCCTAGGGGCACTCACACAGATGAGTGCACAAATAAATCTTTTTTAATTTTAAGCATAGGTTAGGTATAGGCTGTGTGATTTTTCACAGGAGTGGATCCTGCGGTTTTGTGTATATGAAAACACTGTAGCTGTCTATGAACATACTAGAGGAGGGTGATCTACTTCCATTGCAGATGGTTGTGAGCCATCACGTTGTTCCTGGAGATTGAACTCAGGACTGCCAGAATACTCAGTGCTGCTAACTGCTGAGCTATCTCTCCAGTACAAATTAATCTTTATACCTGTTTCATGATATTCACTTTCCTTTCTGGGGTAGATTTTTTTTTTAATTTAAATGTTTCTTTGTAATTATAATATCATACATAATATTCAAAAATAATTTACATGGACCTTTGTTGATCTCCTTGGTTACCAGCACACAGGTCGCCACCAGGGCCTGCAGAAGGTGTTCTAAAAAGAATCTGTGAAGTTTTAGTCCCATATTTTTCTGAAAGGGTTATAAACTCTCCTGCCCTCAAATCATTCTAAACTAAAGCCCTCTTCTACTACAAAATTTTCCTGTATGAATGTGTGTGTTCACATATACACATATAAAATTATAAGACTGTATTCTTTGAGATGTTCTAGGCACACACACAAAAAACATGTTATGAAAATATAGGTAAGTTCCTATACAAGTATAGTTATGAAAGTATAGAAAATTCCTTTACAAATTTCATTCCCATGGCAATTGTTATAGTAACATTTTAGAGCTTTACGATAGATACATGATAATTAAGAAGCTGGCATTGAACTTTACTTGTGATAAAACAAGGGCTTTGAACAAAAGTTTCCTAAGGAAGTGTTTATGTTTTGGCAGGCAATTACAATTAAGTGTCTATATGTCCATAATGACTAAGGAGTGTTGGCAGCAGGTAGTCAGGGCAGGAAGCTGGGAGATCACATCTTCAGTCACTCACTCACAGAAGGCAGAGAAAGCACCAAGAAGAAATGAAGCAAGCTCTTACAATAAGCAAAACTCATCCCAGAGAAGGACTTCCTCTGGAAGGCTTTTCTTACAAAAGGCTCCATAACCTACTGACACAATGCTACCGGCTGTGGACCAAGTATTCAAATAACTGTGCATATGAAGAACATTTCTCATTCAAACTATCACAGGGTATAGGACATAGGTCAGTGGTTAAGAACACTGTCTGCTCTTGTATAGAATCTGGGTTTGGTTTCCAGAACCCGCAGGGTAGCTCACAACTATGTACAATGCCAGCTCCAGGGTATGCAACAGCCTCTTCTGAGCTTCATGAACATTGCAGAGATGCTGCATACGTACCCACATACAGGCAAAAACACTGACACACTGTTAAAAAGTAAATAAATCTTTAAGATCAAGTATTCATATAAGACGAATAACTAAGTTCATTAACACTATGCACTAAACCGTTATGTGTTTGATATATTTTGGTAACTGGATTCAGATAATGTGCACATCACTACAGAATGTTTTAGAACAGTTTTTCTATCTTCAAAATACACTGTGAGCCACACATACATCCCTCCATCCTTTCTTTTCTTTAAGATTATTTACCTTATTCCCATCTCAGTGTTTCCCTTTCAATCAGGTGCACATAGAAGGACTGATGCTCGTTGTCTTTCTCTTGGAAATATGCACTAAATGCATATACCACTATGAATGTTCAATAATATCCCCTTTTGCAATAAAGTAAAAGAGCTAGTTCACCTATCTGTTAAATGAAAGGTGATTTCGTCACTTCCATATTTTGTCAGTATTCAATAGAACCGCTATAAATATCTGCATACAGTTTAGTGTGGGTATATTTTTAAACTCAGAAGCTAGCACCTGGCAAGAGCATACTAAATTTGTAAGATAATGACAAATTGTCTACAACAGTACTGAAACCATGCCTGCGTCTTTTATCCACCCAGGATTGTTCCTCTGCTATTCCAACAGATGTGTAAGTTCTCATGACTGTTTTAATGTGTAAGATTTTAGCAGTATGTGACGTGAAACACCTTCTAATTTGCTTGTTTGTTTTCTGTTGTTTCCTTGTTTACAGGGTGTCCAGATCATGTGCTACATTTTTAATTGGTTGTACATATGCTGTGAGTCTTCTTTCAAACAAGCATTTTGTAAATGATTTTTAAAAAAAAAAACAATCTGTGTGCTTCAATGTTTTCTCAGCATAGTTCACCAAATAGAAGTTTTAATTTCAGTAAAGCTCATCTTCCTGTTTTTTTATCTTTACTTCTAATGCTGTATTGTTATACCTTGAGTCCTATCTAGAGACAAAGTAACCTGGAATTTCTTTATTATTGTTTTAAAATATATGTATACATATTTGCACCTTTGTGTGCATTTGTGCACGTAAGCTCAGGTACCCTGGCGTTACCAGCAATTTTAAGTTATCTGCTATGGAGCCTGGGAGTCACAGCAGGTCTCCTGCAAAACCAGTATGTTCACTTATATTCTCAATTGTCTATTCAGTATCGGTTTTTATCATGTTAAAGTTTAAAAATGTTTGTCAAATACTTTATCTCTGATTCATTTAAGACAATTTTAAAGAAATACACTATCTCTAGTGAGGTTCTTCCCTCGGTCTCTTTATTTCTGACTTCTTTTCTTTCTCTCCTTTCTTCTCTCTCCTCCCTTGAGTCCTTCCTTCCTGCTCACAAACGTTCTATTATTCCAGCACTGTTGATATAAACACGACTTTCTTGCAAATGTGTTGCTACTGCTGCTTTGTAGGTATTCAGCTACCATGGCTCTGTTCCTGGTATGTCAATTGCAGTCCTCAAATCTACCTCTGTCTTTAAACTAACATCATAATTGACTGATTATCTTAGTATTAGGTCAGTTAGTGCCCATCATGCAATTCTGTTCTCCTCTTGGACTTTGTGGGTTACTCGGCATCCTCTGCATTCTGATATGGTGTGGACCCATGGTGTCAATATCCAGAAACATGTCTTGGTACAATTTTGCTTGGGATTATGTTGACTTTGGAGATCAGCTTTAGAGAAACTGGCATCACGTAGAGTGTCTGCAGAATTTATTTAAATCATCTGATTTTTGTCAGCAGATCTTTTGATTTTAATGGAGCGAGTTGGATGTTCTAAACAGGATCTTTTCCTTCAGTTCTCCCACTACAACTAGAGGCTGATTTATTCCCAGGTGACACTGACAGTCTCCAAACTTCAGATTCAGTGTGATGTATAAATATGTTGGCTTTACTAAAAGGAGATATTTCTCGGGGATGAGTTTAAATCAAGTGAAGAACATAAAATCAAACACCTTTAAGTTGCAAGGCATGAGATCATGTTCCTGAACTAAAACTTCTGTAAGTCGAGGACCGGATACTTGATACTTGTCTATTAATGTGTATCCTGTGGATGCATACATTCTTAACTCAATATTGTTTAATCAGGATTAAATAATACCATACATCCAATTGCTTAGTGAATAATATATGACACTAAAATATTTTTGTACAAGTTATATTTGTTATTGATTATAGTTTCGAATACATAATGTGTTGATAAATAAAGCAAACATAAGCACACCATGTCTTGGAAATAGTTTTCATCTCAATACAGATATAGATTATTTTCTTATAAGTGGCAAGACTTGAGATACCAAGCCACAAAGACCAAGAGTCTCTCAACCAGATCTGTTGTCATTTCACAAATAGCATTGATTATAAAACCATGCACATCACAGGCAAACTATTTTTTACCATTCGCAAAATTGTTTACTTTCTTGTCACCAATAGTTTCTACAGTATGTAAATTTTAGTCCTATCAACAAAAAACATGATACGTGCAAGATTACCTGTTTTCTCTCCATTCATCTTGTTTCAAATGCTAGTGAAATATTTTGACTTAGAAATACACCAGAACACTGACCCAGTCAGTCTGCTCTCTGCACAGTCTTAAATTGGACTACCATCGTTTTGGAAACTACCAGCATATCTTGCTGTGATTCTACTTCCTCTCGTCACTGCTATTAAACAGAGAAAATTGCATCAAAGATACTCAGACATTTTTACCTTGTCGTCTTCTACCATTTTATAGCATAGATTTGCATGTCTTCTCTCATCTGAATAATTGATACCCAGTCTCCCAGCTGCTCTCTGTAGCCAGAGCACAGTTCAAACTAACCCTCAGTTTGGCATGGATGCTGTCATCCCAGGAAATCTATCAATAATAAGAAAATAATAGTGATTGTCCTTTTTAAACAGAGGGCACTAGATTCTGAAGGTACATTCTAGAAACTATATTTGGACTACTTCTGTCAGAAATTCTAACTCAGAAAACTTTGGAGAGCCATTAGAGTGGAAAGATTAAATACAAAAATTTTTGAGACATTGATATGTAACATAAATATAATGGTTTTACAAATTTTAGCTATCTCCTTGCTATTGAAGACAATGATTTAGTTATAGTTCCATTTTCAATTATTTGATTCTTCTATCAGGGCATTTTTTCTTCTTTCAGGTTCCAAAATGAAGGTGATGAGGATGAATGAAATGCAATATTAAATGATTTAATTTTTTTTCTTTCCAGCACTCATTGGTTGTTTTATTAATAAAGTTTGGGTTCACAAACTGGATGTGGTGACACACGCCTTTAATCCCAGCACTCGGGAGGCAGAGGCAGGTGGATTTCTGAGTTCGAGGCCAGCCTGGTCTACAGAGTGAGTTCCAGTACAGCCAAGGCTATGCAGAGAAACCCTGTCTCAGGGAAAAAAAAAAAAGGATTGTTTCATCTTTTCTCGGGTTCTGCTCTGACTCCTGTTGACTTCTATGTGGATATGTAAATTCACATAGATTGTAAATACAGTTTTCGTGGCAAAAATGAAAGCATAATAGTCTCCACAGAAAGATATTAAGTGATAAGGAAATATTTTCACACAAATGCAGCCACTAAACTACTTTTATGAATACAAAACAATTTCTTTAATAAGGAAAAGATATTGAATACTATATATTGTGGGGAAAAACATAAAAACATAATATTGCAATGTAGCAAATGACAAAACTATTTTATTCTTCATATTTAACTGAGAAAATGACTAAGAAATCTCTGAATTTCTATAATTCGTGTGTATATATGTATATATAATGTATATATAATGTGTATATATATAATGTATATATGTATATATGTATAT
>LR751559.1:21634-74368 GCA_902729485.2 Mus minutoides | reverse complement strand
TTTGGTAAAAATAAGTGGAGGATTTGTGAACCAAAGTCAGTGATTGAACTAAATCCAACTACATTGATACCTCATGATAGTTTAAACTATAGTCACTTTCAGATAACACATAAATTCCTCTAGTGAAAGAGCTCCCAGAAGTCTGAATGAACCTATACATAATGTGTTATCAAAATAGAAAAGGATGTGATTCAGTTTTAGGTTCATGAATTGATTGAGTTGAAATTTGGCAAACACTGTGTCCCTGTGTTTGTGTGTGTGTGTGTGTGTGTGTGTGTGTGTGTGTGTGTGTGTGTGCGAGTGCATGTGTCTTTGTGTATATGTCTTTCAAATCTATCTTGGGCATTAGTAAACAGTGCAGAGACATGCATGTAGGTTAAGGTTAGGATTTTTTTTTTTAATACATTCAATGTCCTGGGCTCAATCCTTCTCAGTGTGAAAAATGTCATAATAATTACACCATGGCTACAACCTGTAGGAAATTATAGGAATGAGAATCCCAGTCCAATAAAAACCAAGTTTCTCTAGCATATCTGGACAACTAAGAAGCACCTTGTATTTTCTTGTGCTTCAAGGGCAAAACTAGATTTCTTCCTTTGCCTAAATATAGTGAGCTTAATTTTTTTTTTTTTACATATCATTCTAATTGGCACACCATTTAGAGTCAAATTACCACATACAAACATACATGCCTCTCTTTTCTGCCCTCTCTCTCATTCTCTCTCTCTTTCTTTCAAACACAAATGCACACCCGGGCATGCACACACACACACACACACACACACACACACACACACACACACACACACACACACATACACACATACAAACACACCACTCCAATCACTCACATACAATGCATGCACACATATATTTTCATTAAATATTTTAAGTCAAGTTGATGTTATTATACTGGCAAACATTTTAAAAATTCAGCTGAAAACTATTTCTAAGTAAAATTCTTGCAAAATTTAAGTATTTTTGTCCATAGACTTTATATTGATTTTCTGATAGGCATTTAAACTAAATATTATAGATTACTGTCAATCTAAACATCAAAACAGCATAATATGATTACTATTTTGCTATGTATCAATTAGGTTATCTAGTATATTTTTATCTTTGTTTTCTCTAAAATTAAATCATTGAAATTTTTGCTGATAGAATCCTTTTGTCTGTCAGTACAGACCTACTATTTCAAAGAATTCCGTAGTTTTTTTTTTATTGACTCTATAAATAATGATTTTCCTTCTTTATGATGGTGGTGAACTATTATTCTATTAGCCAGAAAATCCTTCAAAATAGAAGATACTTCAGTTCTAATATTATATTTTATTTAATTATTTAAGCATAAATAGTTTTATATGTGTTAATTTTAGACTACCTTTAAATGTGTGTTTTCATCAATATGTTTATATGATTAACTCACCAAAATACATCTGTGATATGTAGACTCATGAAAATGAACTATTGCAATATCATACTTTTGTTGATTTTAAATAAACAGTCTTAGCCAAGTAAACATAGCAATTGAATTAAACAATCAACATAATTCACAAATATTTTCATAATCAATCTATTTCAAAGCAAATTTTTAGAGGAGCAAAAGTGATGTTTAGCTTTTATTCTACTTGATCTCTTGCTATTTAATTCATTCAGATCATTCCTCATATTTTTAGGAATAAATTTGTTCTCTGTAATTGGAATTTGGTGAAGTTTTCACAGCTAATCTTCTTGCTATTTTCTTCATGAATACTTTGCAGATTTCTGCTTATTTGGATACAAATATTATCAGATTTAGGAGTCTAATTTTCTAAAATGCACCATACTATTGGATCAAAAAATATTTACTTAAAGGGTGTCAGCACAACGGCTTGTAAGTAAAAGTATGCCTAATAACCTGAGATCTATCCCCCAGAGCCATAAAGTGAAAAGAAAGAACTGATTTCTGCCCGTTTTCCTTTCACTCCCACCAACATGCTGTGGAATGTGGTGACTGTGAGCACAAGTCATGCATGCTGATAAATGTAACAAAAGATGTGAAGCCTGTACTTCAAGAAAAAGGCTCAAACTTATAATGGATATAATGAATTATAAATGAAACAAAAAAAAAAACACTTGTATATATAAATGTAAGGTTATTCAAATAATTATAGATAAGCACATTTTTTAAAATGAAAATATGCTTTAAAAGATTTACTTTTATTGATTTTTACTTGTGTTTTTGTGTATATACTTATATCAGTGTGGGTATGCACAAGTGTCCTTGAATTCAGATTAAAAAAAAAGGAGTTAGAGTCTCAGGAGTTGGGTGCTGGGATCAAACTCAAGTTCACTGCAAAGTAAATGATCTAAGCTTCTTAGATATTTCTTTAGACACTTAAAAACACATATTTTCTTTTAAATTCATTCTTATGGTATATATATATATATATATATATATATATATATATATATATATATATATATATATATATATATGTGTGTGTGTATGTGTGTGTATATATATATATATATATATATATATATATATATATATGTGTGTGTGTGTGTGTGTGTATGTGTATATATATATGTGTGTGTGTGTGTGTGTGTGTGTGTGTGTGTGTGTGTGTGTGTATGTGTATATATATATATATACACATCTCCTCTCTCTGTGTCTCCATCTCTGTCATCTCTGTCTCTATCTCTGTCTGTCTCCATCTCTGACTCCTCAGCCTGTGTCTGTTCCCATTTCCCCTGTCCATCTCCCTTTCCCTCTCCCCCTCCCACGTGTGTGTGTGTGTGTGTGTATGTATGTGCACAATATGACATACTTGTAGAAATTAGAGAACAACTTTTTGGAATTGATATTTTACTTCCACTTTGGAATCTAGAGAAAAAAACCTCAGATCATAGGGATTGGTGGCAAGGACTTTTGCCATCTGAGCCCTCTGTGTCATATTACCAACCCAACAGCAACCAAAAATAATGAAACAATTTCTACTTCTCATGTGCTAGGTTTCATATTACTATGTTCACCAACCCAATATTTTTAATTAGTGTTTTGTGTGCATCAAAAATTCATCATGAGCCTATTATTAAAATATATTCATCAAATAAAGTGTAATTTCAGAACGCATTGTTTATACTTTCTTATAAAATTAAAGTCATAAGAAGATGAAATGAATGTAAAGAACTTAATGAATTGTATTAATTCTGGATCCAACTTTAGAATATTTTTATAAATTTTGAAGAAGGGAGTGTTGCTTGTTTGCTGTGCCTCCATCATAGTTTTCAAAGTACTCCTGTAGTATTTTTCATTCAATCAGTTTTACAGGGTTCTTCTTTTCTCCATGTTTTGCCAGTCATAGCTATAATTTGTCTTGCTGATAACAAATTCTACCATCAGAGATACAACTTGCAGCACTTGGCGGGCATGTAAAAGACTATAAATTGATTCTGAACATATATCAGGCATGACCCATACCACTAATTCTAGAACATAGGAGGAAGAGGCAGGAGGATATGAAGATTAATGACATCTTTGGCTATGAAACCACTTCAAGGTTAAGCTAGGCTGCATAAGACTCTTTTTCCAAAGAAAATTGTATTATAACATGTTAGGTGATTATAGTTTTGTTTTCAGTATCTCTGAGTTTATGGACTTTGAAATGTTTTCAGTTTCTTCTCTATTCACATCCTTTTCTATAAAAGATAACTTATCATGCCTCCTGCTGTATTCAAGTATATTTATTCTTTCTGCTATTCCATTTTCAAGTTACTCGTCATTTTGTGAATGTAAATTATTAGTTCATACATGATTTAAAAATACTTTATCCTATTCCAATTTTCTGAGGAACCTCCAGATTGATTTCCAGAGTGGTTGTACCAGTTTGCAATTTCACTAGCAATGGAGGATCTACCTGAAGACCCAGCTACACCACTCTTGGGAATATATCCAAAATATGCCCATCATACCATAGGGGCACATGTTCCACTGTGTTCATAGCAGCCTTATTTGTGATAGCCAGAAGCTGGAAACAACCCAGATGTCCCATGACAGAAGAATGGATACAGAAAATGTGGCTCATTTATACAATGGAATACTAATTAGCTATGAAGAATGAGAACATCCTGAGTTTTGCAGGCAAATCGATGGAACTAGAAAATATCATCCTTAGTGAGGTAACTCAGACCCCAAAGGACATGCTTAGTATGTGCTCACTAATGAGTGGGTGTTAGCCAACAAAAAAGTACAGAATGCCCAAGATACAGTTCACAGAGCTCACAAAGGTCAACAAGCTGAAGGGCCCAAGTGAGGACACCTCAGTCCCACTTGGGAGGGAGAAGAAAGCAATCACAAGTGGGGAGGGAAGGAGGAGAGAGGGACATGGGAGGGAAATTGGACAGGCAGGGGTAGGGAGTGGAGGGTGGAGGAGAGAGGGAAACTTGATCTTGTAGTGGGTGAGAGAAAAGGACCATACACATAAACATGGATACATATAGAGTAATAATATATTGGTTAATATATATACATATACATATGTACATATACATATATGCATATACATACATATATTTATATACATATACATACATATATATACTTATACATTTATACAATTATATATAGTCTCTGTTCAGGAGCTAGGGTTGGTGAAAAATTGAGTAGAACTTAAAGAAATTTTGTCATGTGAGTGAGCCAAGACGAGCCAATTATACATTATCTCTTCTGAATGTAGAATGTAAAGTCATTTGCATAGATGCTGAGAATATAGAGAGCTACTAGAAGCCAAGTGATAGAAGAAGGGGAAAGAACACAGTGAGGATCAGAAGATCAGTGACACTGTGAAGGACATAGTTCCATTGATCCAGTCAAAAGCAAGGTGGCCACATTCATTATATAGACACTTTTTAAAATGGAAAACAATAGATTTTTTAATATTGCAAAACAATGGTTTTAGTGAGGTGATTTTGATTAATATCCCAAATATCTCAAGTCAATTAGCTTGATTGAATCTTTTTACACTGTTTTGATGGATCATAATATCACGCTGTATCCCCAGATAGACTCATATATTACTTATAAATTTAAAAAGGAGATATAAAATGACATTTTGCAATCATAGATTTTCATAATGACAAACTCACAATGTCAGGAATATTAACTGCTTTCTGTACTGCTCACAGCTTTCCTGCTTAGCTTCTCTCTTGCTATCTCATGACTACCGTTTTTTTTTTTTTTTTTTTCCCTTGAAAATTCGTCCAGTGGTTTCTTGTCCTGTAGTGAGTGAACCATTTCAAAAGACTTGAAATGTTTGAATAGTAGAGAAGAGACAGACAAGTTTGTGATTGCTTTATAACAAACAACTGAGCTATCCTATGTGAGGTCAGTCATTGGTGTTTAATCACATGTTAAAATGGAAGCTGTTCTCAATGCATCTGTGTGTGATCTGGTAATATAAACCATAACTTCAAGCTGGCCATTTACTATTATGTCTTGATTTACATGAGTGCAGAAATTCATAGTAACATGCAATACAAAGAGAGAAATCAAGTTCTAGTGCACAGTCATAAATAACCTGGAAAACTGGGTCACTCACATCTGCATCCTTTCAATGTCATTAAAGTAGTCATTCACATGAATTATTTGTCAATTAAAAGTTTACAAAAATGTGGCTGTGGTGAGGGCTTAGTTGTAACAGCACTTACTGTGACAGTATGAGAGTATGTGTTTGTATCAGTACATCACTCATAAAATCCTTGGACAGAATAGATATGTAGCCAGAGCACATCTGTGGAAAGAAGAGATTCTGAAATATAAGAGTTCCCATGAACTCTTAGATAAGATCTCCTAGAGTATGGAGTGATGAGCAGAAAACATAATTCCAAATAAAGTTGAAGGTGAGGAGTTACACATAAGACTTTCCTCTGGCCTCCCCACATATGCTATGGGGTATTCATGGACACACACACAAGCACACACACACACACACACACAGAGGGAGAGAGAAAGAGAGAGAGAATACACACACACACACACACACACACACACACACACACACACACACGCCAAATATTAAAGCAATAATACTAAACTTAAAACTTAAAGGGAGAGGTAGCTTGCCAAAGCTGTGACTTCCCTATTACACATCAAGCTGTTTATCAGCCTCATTGCTCATACTTTGTTGGTGCTGCCTTTGATTCCTGCACTGGCATCTCAGTTCTTGCATCAGTTTCTGCTGCCGTCATTCTCTCTTAGACATATTCATGTTAACACTGCCCTAAGCAGTCTTCTCTAGGAGGCAAGTTTACAGGGGGAATGCACACTTTCCACCCAATTACATTACATTGGCAAGATGAGCTGGCTCATACTCAGTCTCCTGAAGTCCCTCACTTCAACATATTTACTTGGTTTATTATATTTCTCCTCTCTTTAATGAACTCACAAAAAATTCCCTGGAGAATGATCAAGAGACAGTTTAAATGATTATTTTTAAGTCTGATGTATATGCTAGGGATTGATGCCCCTTTCACAGAAAAAAAAATAGCCTGGAGATTAAACGGTAGCCAACTATGTATATTTTTTAAAATTTCTTAACCTTTTAAATATTTTATTTGTATATTACTGTGACAGGGCTTCATTTATGACAGGCTTATTTTAACTCACTAGGTAGCTGAGGATGGCCACCCTCCTTATTCTTTCCAAGCTCCAGAATTACATGCATGAACCCCTATTTTCCATTTCTATGGTGCTGAGGATTGAACCCAAGATTTCCTGCATGTTAAAAAAGTTCTGTACTTAGTTGGGGTACATGCACGTCTCTCTGACTTCTTAAATTATGATCCTCAGCAACATCTATTACTCAACAAATCTCATCCTGACCCCTTCAGTAGAGTAATCAAATATTTACACAAGTTACATTTTAAAGGGAATGTAACTCCACTTTGAAACTGGTGATTTTACACAGGTTATGAGGATTAAGTTCATATGCTGGGTTCATCTACACTTATACAATGGTGACTTGATATAAAACTGTTACAAGTTGTTTCTGTTCCAATGAAAAATTGGGATAATTAGAGTGTTGTATCTAGAAGATTACACCTGAGACAGATTGTGATTGATGTAAAAGAATCTCTTCAACAGATAAAGACACAAAAGGCATCATAAATAGGGAGAGACCACATGTTTCAGCAAATTGAGTGTAGAGCTTCATGACTTACCAAAAAAAGTTAATGTGCACTCTTGACACAGTGAGTGAAGAGTTTTTGTCAAGAGGTAACAATTAAGATCTTGGTGAAGAGTTTGTTTGCCCCATTAAAAATTCTATACTTCATTTGGTTTGTGACAGTTCAATGAAACAACCAGAACAGAATACAAATCACACTGATGTGTACAGTGGAATCTCTTACAGAGATTTGAGCTAGTAGGTAGAAATAGGAACAAGCCAGGATGCTATTCTTTCATTATAAAATGCAATAGCCACCATAACAAACTAATTGAACTGAAGAAACGTTTAGTTGGCTCCTGGTCTCCGGGTTTCAGTCTATGGTGAACTGATTTCATTGAGTAAAGTCTACTGTGAGTCAAAATGTTGTGACAATGGGAGCATGTATAGAGGATGTTGATCATTTTATGATGCCTGGGAAATGTATGGAATCCCATACATAAAGAAAGGCAAAGGAAGAAGAAGTGGGAGGGGAGGGGGAAAGCAATTTGTGATAAGATACTCAATTCAAAGTTAGCTCCCAAATGATCTAAGTCCACTGACATGGCCATAGTTTCTATCTGCTCATTCACCTGTTAATTCACCAATAGCTTATCTCATTGATGAAATTAACACTTTAATGATCCAGTCACCTCTCAGTAGTGTGATTGGGTATGTGAATGATATACTGCTTGTAAACCATAGCATAGAGGCAGAATGTTTAAGAAATGGTTTAAAATATATGAAAATATAAGCCTATAGAATAGGAGAGAATAGTGCATATATGGAGTCATGACGAGCTTTAAGATTAGAACTCATTAGCTTACTTAGCCTGAGCTTTTGAGGTACTAAGGACAGAAATCCTTAGAATCCTGAGAACATTCTGGGTGAGAAGAACAAGATTTGAACCACTTTTTCTATAGTCTAAATGACAATAAAACCAGCTTGGTCCAATGGTCAGGAAATGGTATCAGGGAAGTGATAGAAACAACAGTGGGAACTAGATTGTATACAAAGTAATTAGAGCAGCCTTGGTTCAGAATCCACAAACCACAAACAGAGCTGACAACAGTTTAGGACAATCCCCAGGGGAGCAGTACATAAAAGATGTATTGTTTCTCCCCAGTAGAGATTACCAACCTAGGAAGAAGAAGAAGAAGAGGAGGAAGAAGAAGAAGAAGAAGAAGAAGAAGAAGAAGAAGAAGAAGAAGAAGAAGAAGAAGAAGAAGAAGAAGAAGAAGAAGAAGAAGAAGCAACAGCGACGGCTCTTATTCCTTATAGAATGTAAACAATAATGAAAGAAGTGTTTGGAGACCAGTTGGGAACAAAAAAACAAACAAAACAAAACAGAACAAAACCAACACCAACACCAACAACATCAAAAAAAAAAGTAAACAAAACCAAACCTTAACTATTGGAAGACAAGGAAGGACATGTAAGATATATATATATATATATATATATATATATATATATATATATATATATATATATATATATATATATATGTGTGTGTGTGTGTGTGTGTGTGTGTGTGTGTGTGTGTGTGTGTGTGTAGTGTTTGGTTTTGTCATGCTTTGTTTTGTTTATTCTATAGCTCTGTCTGCTTTGGTTTAAACTTTTAAATATTTTTCTTATTCTTCACCATAGACTTGTTGACTATGCATGATTCCATCATGGACCCTAGATATTACAAAATACAGTCTTCTCTAAAGCTTTAGTACATGTTTATTAGACTTTTTTCATTCAGTCTTTTGTGTAATTAAGCTGCATATTAAGTCTATCGTTACATTTAATCTCACTTAGAAGGGAAAATAAAATAGTCATAAGAGGAAGATAGAGGGAGGGAGACGGGAGGGAGGGAAATGGGGAGGTGAGTGGAAGATGCTCAGATTCAGGTATAAGGATGGACATGAGATATGGCCAGATAGCCGTGAAAATAAATGAAAAATTGCAATGGATGGGGGTGAAGAAGGGGGGGCGGACATCTCCAGTAAAAGACAGAGACCTGGTGTAAGGAAGGTAACCAAGAATCAATGGGGATGACCTTAACTGTGACTCAACACTGGAGATATGAAACCTGAAGAAGCCACCTCCTATAGGCAGGCAGGATTACCAGTGGAGTAATAGAGATATCAACCCACCTACAAAATTTCAACTCAAAATGTAGCCTGTCAACAAGCACGGGACAGGTAACATATCATTTTCATGGGAAATATTTCATATATATCTTGAAATTATGAAGTAGACATAAACACACACAAATATATCTATCAGATTTTTCAAACTTACACATTGCTAACAGATATAACAATGGAAAAGAATTAAAATATCAGTGAGAAAACAATCAAAATGTTAAAGGCTCAGCATCACTACTTGAAGTTGGCATTGACTTCCAGAGTTTTAATTTTTACCATTCTAAAAGTTGCAATTTCTCACCGTGGTTTTGAACTGTACATCTCTAATGATGAATGCAATTGAGTCTATCTTCTTGAATTTGTCACTTGTATAATTTCTTTGGTGAGCTGCCTCTTAGAACAACTACATTGCTTGTATTGAGTTATTTTCTGGATTTGAAGACTCCTTAAAGTATGGAATTACGAATACAAAATAAAACAAAGACTTTTTGTAGGGGGTTAGATTGATAATGCTATGTATTCAAATGATAAGTAATGGCCCCCAAGACCTGGTTGCTGCTCCCCATGAGAAAATTCTCTGGTACAGCTTTTGTTGTGTATACCTGGCTCCCAAAGTTAATTGGTCAATAAAAGGTTAAAGCCTTTGATTGGGCTATAGATAATAGGTGGGTTTTCAGTTACATAGCTGGGGGTAACATGTGGAGGAAATGGAGAAGAAAGAAGACCATAGGAGAGGAGGCCAACCTGAGAGGAGATGGGCCATGAGCACAAGGCCAGGAAAAACAACAAGTGGTAAGGAACATACGTATGAAATATAAGTTAGAATATCTCTAAAACCTGCTAAATCTAGGTTTACTGCTTGTAAATAAAATACCTGGATTGTGAATCTTTTATATGATCTAGTTAGAAATAATAATTCCTTTTACAATTTTTTTCTTATATGTGACCTTCAAAACTTTCCTTCCAATATAGATATTCTTCCATTTTTTTTTATCAGCATGTTTCACAGATCTAATATTTTAGTGAGGGTGAAAATTAAATTTGCCAATGCAAATTCAAACCTAAAGTAGATATCCCTGAACAGACTAGAATGGGGAGGGGGTTATAGCATTCTAGGTAGTGGTACATATCATATTTGCATAAACATAGGCATTTACATAAATATAAAGGTGTGGATACTCATTCAACTTTAGAGAGAGTATTCCAGTTTTACTATATACAAATATAAAACTAATGTGAAAAGAATACTTTAAACAAAATATAGAGAACTAAAACTCTTTTATTCATGCCATACAAGTTTGTAACTATTTGGTTCACTTTGTATAAATTTTAATTCTAAAATTCCTAACTTGTGAGTAAGCACACTCTTCATTTGTGTTCTGAATAGAAATTACAGACTATTCTATTAAAATATTGAGAACTGTATTTTAAATGCTGGCATTTCATTTTGTAAACAAGATATAGAAAATAACTTTGAAAATTAGTTTCAGAAAAAATATGTAATTTTACATAAGCAATCGCACAATAATATACAATAACTACAATGAAATTTTTTTGGAACTGTATGGGAAGCAATTTGAAATCTCAACCAAGTTTCTGTATTTCTCCAATGTGCACTGAATTTGATTGAAATTTTATTACATATCATACTGTAATCCAGGAAAATGAGAAGCAACAATTCGGCACTCTCTTGCTGTAACTGGGTGGAGATTTCTTGGTGATATAAGCCAATATCCTAGAGCAGGAATATGTGGCAGTGTGTATGCAAACCTTGGGTGCTGATTCAGCCAATGCCTTATGTTCTCATGAAAGCAGACAAAGTAGATATATTTTTCCTGCTCCATGAGCCATAATGTATAAAGGATGCAAATTCCAGGCATTCATATTGTGACTATTCTTTCACATGTTACTTTTTGCTAATGTTTCTGTGTCTCATGTAAAGGGTATAGTTTTCATTCATTTTTTTTTTATCCTTAGTCATGACAGATCACTGATATATTGCATGCTTTCAATGAGAGAACATTTTGCTACATGGATGAATAGATGGTAGGTGAATTAATCAATGGAGTAATCAAATAGTTAAATAGTTAAAACAAAAAAAAAATGACAACAAAATAACATGGGCTGGTTTGATGCCCACAGCACATAAAGAAGACTGCTTGGTCTGGTCTCAGTGAGATAAGATTCACCTAATCCTTGAGAGAGACTTAAGGCTCCAAGGAAGAGGACTATGCCAGAGGGTGGTGGAGATTGGGAGTCCTCTCTTGGAGGCAAGGGGGAGCAAGAATGGGATGAAGAGAGTGGGTATGGGGAAGGAATCAATGGCTGGAATGTAAGTAAATAAAATAATTAATAATAAAAAACTTTTCTGCAAAAAAGAAATAAAAAAATTAAAAAAACGCTGAGTGCTTAAATTTTTTTTTCATTTTCTGCTTAAAATGCACATATTCTCCCAAAATTCTTAATAGTATGTTTTATGATTCAGTACAATTGTTAGGCTCATATATTTCTTCTGAAACATAAAACATCTACTACAAAATCTAACATCTTTAAAGGTATGTAGAAGGCTTATGATATAATTATGTTGATAGAGTGCTTGCTTAGCATGCACAAATCTCTTAGCTAATGTATGACCCTACATTATCTAGGTGTAATGGCTTGTACCTGTATTCCAAATTCCTGGGACAAGGAACTAGAAGGATTAGAAGATCAAGGCTAGTGATGTTTGTGTTTAGTTCGAAGCTGCCAAGGCCCTGAATCCTACCACTACCACTGATCTCAAAATAAAATAAAATAGAGATAAATATATAAATCATTTGAAATTCTCTTTATTTTTAATTACATCAATTTTTTGTTTTGTTTTGTTTTTTGTTTGTTTGTTTGGTTTTGCTTTGGCATCCAGTAATTTCTTCCCAGGTATAGGCAGCTCCCTTTGTCTTAATCAGAGTGATCTCAGTACTCAACCTGGATTTTGCTGATGTGCCTCATTTCCAATATTGAGTCATTTACTTTTTGGCAGAGGTACTTTGCTTAGTGCCAAGTAATTTAGAAAGCTAGAAGAAACTCCAGTTGGGAGTCAGGGAGAGCTGCATCAGGTGCCAAGTATTCTTTTCCTATCAAATGATGAAGCTGGAAAATGAGAGTGAATTTGCAGATTCTTGCTAGCAAAAACAATTGCAATTCAAAGACCAAGCCTCAGTTCTTTCCAGGGAGGAACATAACATTCCCTTCACAGTGTTATTCCTTAGAGTGGGGCTTCACTCAGAGGAGCCATTCAGATAACATGTGAGTGTCAGTGGAATGACTTAATTTTTTTTTTTTTTTTTTTTTTTTTTGGCAACAATGTATGAAACATTCAATACTCTGCTGACTGCTAGGAATATCCATAGCCATATTCTTTTTTTTCCCATTTTTTATTAGATATTTTCTTAATTTACATTTTAAATGCTATTCCGAAAGTCCCCTCCCCCCTCCCCCCTCCCTGATCCCCTGTCCATCCACTCCCAATTCTGGGCCCTGGCGTTCCCCTGTATTGGGGCATATAAAGATTGCAGTACCAAGGGGCCTCTCTTCCCAATGATGATCGACTAGGCCATCTGCTACATACGGAGCTAGAGACACAAGTTCTGGGGGTTCTGGTTAGTTCATATTGTTGATCCTCTTCTAGGGTCGCAGACCCCTTCAGCTCCTGGGGTTCTATCTCTAGCTTCTCCATTGTGGGCCCTGTGTTCCCTCTTATAGATGATTATGAGCATCCACTTCTGTATGAGACAGCTATATCAGGGTCCCTTAAGTAGGCACTAGCTGTCCTATGCCATAGTGTCTGAGTTTAATGACTGATTATGGGATGGATCCCCCTTGGTGGGGTAGTCTCTGTATGGTCCATCCTTTCATCTTAGCTCTAAACTTTGTCTATGTAACTCCTTTCATGGGAAATACCCATAGCCATATTCTAAATTTCTCTATGTATCTTTAAATGCTTCTCATCAGTATCCCTAGCTTAATTCTTTAGCAATTGTATTTTACTAAGTGCTGCATGAAGTTGGAAAATAACTAATTACCAATACATATTCATCAGTATGATTTTATTTAAAAGTAAATGAAAAGCATCAGATGATAATGATTGGTAGAACCACAGAATTACAAACCATGATTTAGATATTGTTACAAAACAGACCAGACAGAATATGTGTGTGTGTGTGTGTGTGTGTGTGTGTGTGTGTGTGTGAGAGAGAGAGAGAGAGAGAGAGAGAGAGAGAGAGAGAGAGAGAGGCTAATTACTTCAACTATGATTTTACTGCAGAACAGTAAATTTGTTGGCTTGTAATAAAAAAGCTATGAGTAAATTGTGGTTTAAAATTGCTCTGGACACTGGATAATAAATGATAGAATTCAATACAATCATTTGGAGAATACTTTATTTTAGAGAGACAAACCCAGTGTGTTACTATGTCATCAGAGAAGTCTGCTTAAGCAGCTTTCTTATCAGAAATATTCTTAAGACAGTGGTGTTAAATAACAAAAAAGGTAGCATAAGTTGAAACAAACATATTGGTTAAGGATCACAAGTACATTTTGTTATGAATACTATATTTATTGGTAGCTTTAACCTAGACTTTACAGCTACTTAAGCTGTTCCTAACCTGTGGTCCTCAGTCAGAAGATAATGTTAGAGAAGAATTAGGTGGTAAGCAAATATCAAGCAGTAATTATAGTCTATGTAAGCTGTTTACAATGTTACTTAGCCAAGCTTTGAAGAACAGTTACTAATTAACCAAGGGCATAAGGACATAGCCTTAAACTCTCATTAACTGTCAGACAACCTGTTCTATCAGACAAACTGATAGAACCCCTGTTCTATCCTACATATATGTTTTTATGAATGCTGTACCATCTACAAGGAATATCAAGTATTCTCCCTTTTGAAGAGGAAGGCTCTCAATTGCTTTGAAATTCATGTTTACTCCTACTTTGTCCCTGGGACTTCTCACTTAGAATACACTGTTCCCATGATTTATTGTTAATTCACTGCCTGTAGGGTTGTGGAATGATGTCATAGTTCAGATTTAAAGGCTTTAAAACCAACGAAAAGATGGAGAATCACACATAGATTGAGCTCTATAGAGTCATTCAGGGCTTTGGATCATTTTTTTTTCTCATTTTTTGGAACATTAATTTCTTTGGGCTCATCAAGATTCTTCTACACTTGGGAGGTAGAGGCAGGTGGATTTCTGACTGTAGACAAGGCCAGCCTTGTCTACAGATTGAGTTCCAGGACAGTCAGGGCTATACAGAGCAACCCTGTTTTGAAAAACCAAAAAACCAAAAAAAAAAAAAAAAAAAAAAAAAAAAAAAAAAAAAAAAAAAAAAAAAAAAAAAAAAAAAAAAAAAAAAAAAAAAAAAAAAAAAAAAAAAAAAAAAAAAAAAAAAAAAAAAAAGTCTAAATATGTTGGAAGACAGTAGGGTAAAAATTTTAAAACTCTGTACGATGCTAGGGACCCAAGAGGATCCCAGGACACAACAGGAATGACATTAGCCAAAATACACAAAAATGTGGAGAACCTCTAGAGACCATATCTAGTGGATAGGCATATCCCCAGTTGAGGAATGGGACCACCACCTATCTCAAAAAATATTAATCCATAATTGCTTGTGTCAAAAGGAAATGTGGGGACAAAGAGTGGAGCAGATACTGAAGGAAAGGCTATCCAGAGACTGCCACACCTAGGGATCCATCCCATCTTCAAACACCAAACTCAGACACTATTGCTAATGCCAAGAAGTGCTTGATGACAGGAGACGGGTATAGCTGTCCCCTGACAGACTGTGCCAGAGTCTGACCAATGCAGATGCAGATGCACACAGCCAACCATCAACTAAGCATGGGGACCCCAATGGAGGAGCTAAAGGGGTTTGTAATAGGATAGATCCCCAAGTGGGGCAGTCTCTGGATGGTCGTTCCCTCAAGCTCTGCTCCGAACTTTGTCTTTGTAACTCCTTCCATGGGTGTTTTGTTCCCAATTCTAAGAAGGAATGAGGTATCCATACTTTGGTTTTCCTTCTTCTTGAGTTTCATGTGTTTTGCAAGTTGTACCCTGGGTATTCCAAACTTCTGGGCTAATATCCACTTATCATTGACTACATATCATGTGTGTTCTTTTGTGATTGGGTTACCTCACTCAGGATGATACCCTCCAGATGCATCCATTTGCCTAAGAATTTCATAAATTCATTGTTTTTAAAAGCTGAGTAGTACTCCATTGTGTAAATGTACCATATTTTCTGTATCCATTCCTCTGTTGAGGGACATCTGGGTTCTTTCTAGCTTCTGGCTATTATAAATAAGGCTGCTATGAACATAGTGGAGCATGTGTTCTTATTACAAGTTGGAACATCTTCTGGATATATGCCGAGGAGAGGTATTGCTGGATCTTCCGGTAGTATATGTCCAATTTTCTGAGGAACTGCCAGACTGATTTCCAGAGTGGTTGTACAAGTTTGCAAAACCATCAACAATGGAGGAGTGTTCCTTTTTCTCCACATCCTTGCTAGCACCTGCTGTCACATGAATTTTTGCTCTTAGCCATTCTGACTGGTATGATATTTTAAAAAGATAATTCATCTCTATTCTCCAGGGGGAAAATGTGTTTAGGATCTATTAAGTATCTTGTAGAATAACTTGTAAACTTAATATGAGTGTGTGTAAGTAATTTACTCATTGCATAATTATATATCCAATACACAGCAACATATGGGAAGAAGGACTTGGTCTTGGTTTATATTTAAATAGATGCAGTCATCGATAGAGGGGAAGACATGACAGTGCTCATGGCAGAAGGAACATACAGCTAGGATTCCTCACATTTATGCAAAAGGTGAGATAGAAAAAAGAATGCCATTGCCCAGAGAACACTATCCCCATGTTATTAAGTCCAAGATGTCTTTGGAATGAATCTTCCCTCATTAGTTAATTTTCACTGAAAACAATGTTGCATATACTTCCAGTGTTGTGTCTCCTAGGTGATTTTAATTCTAGTAGGGATGATAGTGACAATTAACCATTCTTGGACCATAAGAGAAAATGATGACTTCACATCCTCATCTCAGTGTTGGTGACAACAGTGACTCTGAACCCACATGTTTATTTCAAGGAGTAAATAAGATGTGGATAATCAGAATTTTTAGTATAGTGTTGGAAATAATAGAGATTTTTATCTCTATATCGTTGTAATGAAGTACCCGATGTTATCCCACCATGTTATCAGCAAATAAATAAAAATCTACATTGATCACATCTCTTATATAAAGTGTTATATATCTTGTCTCTGTACTCTCATATACTGTAAATCATCTGTCTCCACATTACTTATAACACTTAATAGTTGCCATACTTATTGCTTGAGTAAAAATTAAAAGACTAATAGATACACATTGTCTGGACAAAGACCACTCCTTTTTCTGTTAATGTTTTTCATCTGTAATCAATTGAATCTTCATGTGTAGAACAGAGAAATGTGGAGAAACTAAATGCACACAGACATTTGTGTTACATACTTTCCACTATATTTTTCCCGCATCACAGATAAAGCAGGTGACACTGTTCCAGTTGGAAAGATGATCAGAGTCACGAGGGACGTGTATTATAGAGTTTAGACTCAAGCTTCAGCCATCACCTAACAGTATGACTTACTAGTTTTCAATCATATACACGGTGTATATGAGGTTTTTCTAGGAGTGATGCATTCATTCATGCTGTAATAGACACATATAATTTGAAGAACCAAGCAGCAGAATCTATTTTCATTTTTAGTGAAGTAAGACCATAGTTTTTTTTTTTTAAACAAATGTTAAGATAAACTAGGACTTGTGAGATAAAATGCCCAACACCTCAAGTAACTACCAGTTAAATAAATAGAAATGCACAAGAGGGAACTGTAATAAGGATGATTGGCTTCGCTGATGACTAGAGCAGAGGTCTCACCACTTAGAGATGTGCAGTATTCATTACCAGTTTTCCATCCAGCACCACATATCCATATTTAAACACATAAACGCTGATTTTCAAAAACAAGAACTGGTTTCAAAATGGTTTGTAGCACTGTGAAAACAATAATACAAGCTGAAGGTCACAACAGGGCCACTGGAACATGATCTTCATAAAACCACAGGATGCTCAGTCATGAATGTGTGGTAAACACAAAGAATTGTCCAGCCTCTAATACAAGCATCCCCATCTGTGGGAGAAATTCCACTGAAAACAACATCACTCAGGTAGTGAACACATTGCAGTTAAAATAGAAAATAGAAAATGGGTACAGGTCTACTGGGCTGAAAACTTTAGAGAAAGCCATAATGGAATGATGCAGAAACTTTCTACCATCCTTCCCACCATACTTTGAAGAAGAACTATCATTAATTATGGAATTTGATTTTTTCCTATTTTTTCATAAAATATAATGCAGCAATAAATATTTCTACAGCAACATCTTGATAAAATTTGTGATCCTGGTTAGTTTATTTTCTTTGTTTTCCACTGTTTCATATTTGTTGCTCATTGTTTGTATGGTTTTGTTGTTATGGTTGTTTTTTTTTTCATCAAAAGAAATTAAAGTCACATTCATTTAATCTCAAAATGAAAATCAGGTTAATCACTTAACCTATATTTGAATGTATAATACCATGTCCTGCAATGAATCGAAAACAATGAACATTAACTGTCTCTGAACACATCCCAGTAAAATTAACAAAAGATGAATATATATGAATAGTCTTTTCTCTTTTATTCATTTAATTTTTAAATATTTTTTCTTCTTATCCTTTAAATCTTTTTTTACAGTCCAGCTGTTATCCTCCTCCCAGTCCATTCTCTGACTGTTCCTTCCCCGTCTCCAAGAGGATGTCCCCAGGCACAACACCACCCATCTTTTTTTCTGTTTTGTAAAGGGAAATGAAATGATCATAGGGCACAGTGGAAAACATTCTAATCAGAGTATGAAACATTCATTTTCTTACCATGGCAATAAAATGCATAGCTACAATGATAAATTGGATTCAATTTATGTTCATATGTCATCTTTTATCCCAATGTCTTCAAATGTGAGATAGAATTACTTTCATGCTTTGAATGGGGATATCTACCTCTCAGGTGTCCTGATGAATAGATTGGCTATTTGTCTACAAGGACAAGATGATGTTTTCTGCCCTTCCTCCTACATTGCTTGGCCATTTGCTACTCTTTGTGCTAGGCACAGCACCTGCTACAAAGGAAGAAAAGCACTGCAGACATGGAGAGGGCAATGGTAGAGGGAAACATTATAACTACTGGGGAGGAGTTGAAACCCAGGATCTGGGCTTCACACTTAATTCACAGAAGGCTGACAGTGGCATTTACATGGAAGCCAGAGCTTTGTGAACAACCAGACCAATCTTAGTGAAAAAACAGTAACACTGTTTTCTGGTCTTTAAAAGGTGTAATCTAAGTGCTCTGGGCTCTTTGTAATGTCCAAGCTCTGAACACAATAGCATTCTCCTACCCTTCAAAGTGTAATGAAGAATTTCTTGTAATACCCTAGCGAGGTCAGTGGAATTACTGATAGCCCAATGTGGAGATTTTTTGCATTTCTCTAGAGAGTAAGGATAAATGATAAATATTGCAGTGTATCCAAAGAAAGGATGAAGGCCTGTTTCTAACTATTTAACTGGCAACTGAATGACAATTTTAAAAATTGTCTTCTCAAATGCCACCTCTGCCATGCCTTTAAAGTTTAAAAAAATGCACAAGTTCTGCAGATCTCCAAAGTCACATTAAAATAGAACTGTCACATGAATTATACCAGCTTTGACTTACTGCAGTAAATAGCGTCCATCTTTTAAAGCACTGTAAATGACCTTTTTTTTTTTTTTTTTTTTTTTTTTGCTTGTGAGTAACTTCCAGTATTGGTCATTTTAGCATTTATGTCCCTTATAAATATTGTCCTCACCTTGGGTCTAATTCTGTTGTAGAGTACTTCTTGAAATCGAGTAGCTCAAAACTATACAGGTACTGCCGGTAGGATCAAGGCAAATTGAAATCACCAAGTGACCGTATTTTATTCTTCTAACTAAATATTTTAAGCACAGTACTTTTCCCTGAGACTCTTTCAAAGACTGTTCAAAATCAAGTCAGGTAGTTAAATGTTTGGCTTTATTTCATCTACCCTAAAAATAATCTTGTGTAAGTCCTGAATCTAGAATTCTTTCTCTTAATGAATACTTTAGCACTAAGTATTGAAAAGCAATTTATTTTTATGAAACTCTAAGTATCAAAGCTCAGAAGCCATTATTTAATATGATGAACCTGTGACTTGCCAAATTGCCTTGAAGCACTGCACTGAAATACTCTTTTTACTTGTATTTTCTTTATTGCTGTTGTGCGTGTTGCTATTTTCTATAGAAAACTAATCTCAAAGCAAGAAAAGTGGAGTGTATGTGTGTGTTGTGTTGCATTGCTATTGAATATCTTTCTATATACTTGCAATACATTCACATATTTATAAAAGTATAGCTTAAATGAATATATTAGTGAAATAAAAAACATAAATATTATTTAACTTAAAGTATGTGCAAAACTAATTTACTGATATTACAAACCTTTAATTTTTTCATCAACAGTTGCAGATAAAAGTTCTAAAGTCATGTTCATCCTGTAGGTAGTATATATGAACACAGTTTTGAATATATATATATATATATATATATATATATATATATATATATATTTTTTTTTTTTTTTTTTTTTCTTTTCCTCCCCTTATCCTTTCTGGATTTCACACCATGCACCACCATTCCACTCATTTCCCAGTACCTTTATATAGGCCCTCTTCCCCTGAAACCTCCCCCCATGAAAGAAGACAAAACAAATAAAAACAGAAATAAAACAAGACCAACTATATCACCATGGAAGTTACGGTATGTCACAATGTGTCACACAGTATACCCTCCTGCCCAAAGAGCCTCACTTGCAAGTGTTCATTGCAATGAGTCATGGCTCTGGTTCTCCTGGAGCCTTAGTTTCTCTGACAACATAACATCACAGCTGTAATAGCACCATTTGACTCCTACCCTGTTCTACTAGCATCCATTCTTAGGAATTCTGTTGGCATGCATACATCTTAACATTGCTAATGCTTTGGAAAATGGTTTTCACACACAAAATACGTTGAGGCCACCTTTCAGGAATGTATTGAGAGATAGATCCCAACCCCACTCCAAGGCATCTGTGGGGAAAGATGTTTTGGATAAAGCTATCTTAGGCTGTGAAAAGGAGGACAAAAGCCTAGATCTCTTACTTCAAGTTAGAATTGACTCCTAGGATCAATTTTTGTTTAGGATAGGAAGTTGATTAATTCCATTGTTCCTATCCAATTGCTTCAGGTTTCCATATGTTTCTCTCATTGTTTAAACAAACAAGTTCCCAACTTAAACGTTGCATTAAATGGATGCAGTATAGAAGAATATATATGTTGCCTGACTGAGCACTGACCGAGGAAGAGAATGTTTCAAAAACATCTATAAACAGAACCAAGATCAGAAGCCATAAAACCTTGCTTCCTGGCACAGTGCTACTTTTTTTTTTTTTTTTTTTTTTTACTTCAATTTACTACATAGGGCCTGAGTGGGAACTCAATTCTAAGGAGAAAGGTGTGAGGAAGAGGCTGGGTCTTTCCTTTGTAAAACTGTGTGTGTGAATTTTGTATACAGAGGATACAAAAGTAGCTCTCTTGAGGGTGGCACTTTTAATTAATTTGTAAAAAAAGTTTAAGTATACTTCTTAATGTACATTGCCTGAGTCTTAGATTTTTCAACAATGACAATGACAGAATGGGCTTTTGAAGATATATCAGATTATAATCAAGCACCTGAAAGTTGTAATGCATGTTCAGACTTAATATTATAGGTTTCATTTGCATAAAAAAGCCAGCAGAAATAATGTTAAATGCCACTCTATATTGCTTTGAAGGGAAAATATTTAATCATGTATGTATTTTTGATATGCAATTTCTTCTAATTACAGCAAAGAAGAAATGAAATAAAATGAGAAGTAGCTCCATTTAATGACAGACAAACAAATAGAGTCAGAGAATAGAATTAAAAAAAAAATTTTTTTACTTGCTTTCTTGTATGGGAGTTACATAAGCAAATAACTTTAAAGATCTCAGATGCATATTTGTAATAGGTACAAAATTAATATCTCCATAAGGTTTGTCCTTATTTAAGTTATATTTACTTCCCAGAGTTGTGTGATAATTAAATGAACTCTTATTAATTATAATATTCTGTAAGTTCCATAGATTTAAAAGTTGTTAATTGCTATGCTAAAAATGCTATCATCTTGTCCTCTTTACATATTTATAGAATAGATGAATTCATAAGACTAAGTCATACATATGAAATAAGTTCATTTTCCCAGTTAATTGTCATTTTGTTCTGTCATAAATATGAAGGCAGTTCTTAGTTCGTAGAAAATGAAGCATCAGTTGGAATTTGAGAAGCTAGTTAATTGGTTGACTTCTGTCCTAGATTAATTATTAAAAACCAAACTAATTTTTTTCTGGTTGACTGTTATTTACTTGTACAAATTTACTCAAATTAATTTTACCACATTAAAAATTCATTTAGTGCACAGTTGTTGAAATGTATATCTGTTTCATTACAGTGTATTATAAAAGAAACCTTAGCTTGAAACTCCCAGTGGTACCAGGGATAAATCGACTGTCCTTCCATTTTCTTTCAGCCAAAATGATATAACGTTTATATCTTTGTATATGCAATTATATCAATATTACTACAGAGATACTTACTTAACTGTGTTCATTTCTATTCTATTCATAATAGTCAGAAATTGGAAACAACCCAGACATCTATCAAAAAATGAATGGATAAAGAAAATGTTATGCTTATATAATGGAATATCATTCAGCCATTACAAAAATGAAATTCCCAGCTAAAATGATGGAACTGGAAAAACCCAATCTATGTGTTGTATCTTATACCCAGGAAGACATATATGGTATATATTCACTTATATGTGAGTAGTAGGTGTTTAGTCATTGATAGTCAAGCTACAGTTATAATTGTATATAACTGTACATAACTACCTATAACTGTAGAGGATAGTTAGAGAGTATGGTACCAAGGGAGAAGGTTAGATATCTTTATGATGGGAAAATAGAATAGGATAGATAGATGATAGATAGATAGATAGATAGATAGATAGATAGATAGATAGATAGATAGATAGATGTGAATGGAATGTGAAGAGGGAAACTGGAATTTGAGAATCAAACCGATAGGAGGAATGGAGAAGTGTAGAAAAAAGGGAATAAAGGAAGGACAGCTAAAAGCTAAAATAAAGAGCCATTTGAGGAATCATATGGAAGCCTAATAAAATAGAAGCTTCCTATAATACATACATATATGAAGATGATGTACATGAAATGAAAATTTACAGGGGAAGTGGGGGAGAGACAGAACTCCATCTAGATATCTCTCACCATTAAATAAAACTTTCAGGACCAGAATTCATTGGTTCTAATCAGGTTTTTGGCCAGAAGGGTCATATGGGAAACAAAATAACCCAGGGTACTGCTAATGCTATTGGTAACTCTTTACAAACTGACAGAAAGGGCTCTATGGAAGAAATAAATACCTACGTAACTCACTGACCACAGAGAAGTCAAGCTAGTGCCTGCATAGAGCCTTTGCCCCTGTGGACTAGTATTTATGATACAATATGGCATTAAGGATACTACCAAAGGAGACCAATCCAGCTACAAATCCTTCAAGCTATGAGTGACCCTTCCTGCAAGATATACCAGTACAATAGTAGCACAAAATTTATGGAAATATCTGTGGGGCAATGGGTTTATGCACAGACAGCTTGGTCTCCAGTTGAGCTGAGGTCTGAATCCCGGTAGATCCTGGTGGTGATAATTCACCTACATGGGACGGTAGGCATTCCCTCATGTCTCCTGGATACCTGGCTCCTGTCAAAGTTACTGCCCCCAGAGTCTCCACAGGAGACATGTGGCTAGTAGTAACTTAGACAATGTCCCAAGCTTCTGACCTGCAGGCTAGATTCCTCCCAGTTACCTAGCAACAACAAGATAACAGCCCACTATAAGAGGGGCTTCTTGGCCCCTCTCGCTCTTACTTTCTCTCCTTGCTCTCTCTCTAACCTCTTATTCTCTAGCCTTTCTTCTTTCTCTCTCTTGACCATGGCCAGTCTCTCTCTCTCTCTGTCTCTCTGTCTGTCTTTCTGTCTCTCTGTCTCTCTCTCTCTCTCTCTCTCTGTCTCTCTCTCTCTCTCTCTTTCTCTCTCTCTCTCTCTCTCTCCCCACCTTCTCTCCTTTCTCCCTGCCTTTCTACAATAAAGTTCTAAAACCATAGACTGTCTCTGTTCATCAAGACCCGCTATGCTTGGATGATGGGATAGGCTTTCTCCTAATGGATAGACCGGACTAAGATCTCTTGCCTACATGGGAACTTCTCTCTTGCTGACCCATTTCCCATAACTCTGGGATAAGGGTGTTTCCCTGGGGCCCCTGGTATTGGGGGCTGCCCCTTGTCCACCCCCTGTCAGGTGGGGTCAGTAGCTTCACACAGCCATATGCCCACCCGGGGCCAAGTGGAAAGCATCCAGCCAATCTCCTGTGTCTACCTGCCCAGAACACAGGAACCCTGGCCAGACGTGGGCTCTCTCCATCCCTCCTCTTTCCCCTACACCCCCATACCCCACAAATATCCAACTAATATCTGGTTTGATTTGAGGCCCATTCCATTATAAGTAACCCACACCTAATGCTTATTTGGTGGCCAAGAACTTGAAACTAGATAGACTTGGGATAGACCAAGGGGATTACCAAGTACTATTGTTCTAATAAAGAAATGTAGCAATAAAATGGCAACTAATAACATTCTGATACAGTCATGCAAAGATGTGAAACTGAGTCAAGAAATATTGAAAGCCACAGGGTAGGAAAATGGTATCAGCAATCTTTCCTCTGTTGTCCCGATCAAACAAACTAATTTTGCCAGCTCTGGCACATTTGAAAGGTGTGCTGTTTGCCAAGATGTTTCATGAGTAGAGGTATGATCCTTTCTGTTTGTCAACACAAAAAAGTCATCTGCTGGAAAATATATCAAGAAAAAAAAGAGAATGGTATTGATAATAGTACTTTTCTTTGGAAAGACAGACGTCAATAGCAGTGATTTTAATCTAACATCACTACAATGAAAGTGCCATTTGCTATCACAAAGTGTACAAAAAAAAAAAAGACACCAACCAAAGAGCATACACTGGCAGGCTAGAGGTCCCTGGCACATGTGTAGCAGAGGACTCTGGCCTCAGTGGGAGAGGACACAGTGATCCTATAGAAACTTGATGCTCCAGTGAAGGGGTATGCTTGGGGACATTGGGAACACCATCTCAGAGATGAAGGTGAGGAGGTATGGGGTGAAGAACTCCAGGGGTGGGAGATGGGGAGGGGCAACATTTTGAATGTAAATAAATAAAATAATTAATTTTTAAAAGAGACAAAAAAACACTTATATGTATGGAATATATACACACTGAATGGACTAGTCTACTCATATTTATATACAATGCACACACATACATATTTGCACATATGTAACAGTTATAATTATAAAATAATCTATAATTATAAAATAATATATAAGAAAATAATAAAAGAGGAGCTGGAGAAGGAAGAGCATGGAGTGGATTAGGTAAATACAGGCCTCATGTATAAGAATCTCATTATATATATATATATATATATATATATATATATATATATATATATATGATAGATAGATAGATAGATAGATGATAGATAGATAGATAGATAGATAGATAGATAGATAGATATGAATGGAATGTGAAGAGGGAAACTGGAATTTGATAATCAAACTGATAGGAATGGAGAAGTGTAGAAAAAAGGGAATAAAGGAAGGACAGCTAAAAGCTAAAATAAATATATATATATAGGTATGTATATATATATATATAAATATATGTATGTATATATATAAATATATATGTATATATAAATACATACACACACACACACACACACACATATATATATATATATATATAATGTTTAAAACAACAACAAAGCCAATTTGCATTGGATAGTTCATTTAATTTGTGGGAAAGATGAATGACAATTATTGATGGCCAAAGCTTCCATCCATTTATCTAAAAGCTGAAAGGTATCTGAATGTCTGAAGAGCAAGTATGGTGAGTCTGATCCTAGTCTGTTTGAAAGCTGAAGTTATGATCTGTTAGAATGGGAAGTCATTTTAGAGTGATATTTGGACTTGGGAGTAGTATATCATTTACTGGAGACACCAAGTAATTTGGAGGTTGCTATCCAGACTGTCTTTTACATTTCTATACATTCTGTGTCCTAGAGAGACCAAATTCAAATAAAAGCACTTAGTGCTTTTTTATCCCTGTAAAGGAAAAAAAAAATGTCATTACCATATCAAACTATGTAAGATTGGCTTCTATAAAATGGACAGTGATCAAGGTAGAGAAACGACCCTTCTCCCATGTCAGCAGGGAACAGTGTCCCAGAAACTTACTGGAGAGTGGTACATATTGCAGAGGACAGCACCATCCTGAACATGGAAAGCATTTCACATGGAAAGAGTACCTGCCCCAACTTAGAAAACCAACCACCATTGGTATTCCAGTCTTGGACACAAGGTCAAATGTCTTTGTTGGTGTAGTATTCACTGATGAATTGTCTGTGTTATGTTTTCTACTCAACCACTGCAGAACACTTAAGGGTTTTGAAAACAAGACCAACGTTTATTTTATGTATGGGCCTGTATCCCAACACTTGATAAAACTGTGCTCTCTTTGTTAAGTTTCACCACTGCACAGTGAGCCCCCTCAGGATGATGCTGAATTTTGCATGTATTTATCTGCTAGCTTCTAACACAAAGGCTATGCTGAAATGTGCATTTGCATTAATGTGTGGAAATTAAATCCGGGTGTGTAACACTGCATCCTCTGATGCTTTAGCTTCATTATGTTCCTCAGTTAACTACTTATGAAGACTCTAGGAGTCCTGGGGTATTCTCTTAGAAGCCAGTAATTACTAGTTTAATATCTCTACTGTTTTCTACATTGCCAATGTCATCAGGAACATTGTTTAATATTACAATATCAATGCAGACATCATTGGTTACCTATATATCATTGCTGATAGTATAAACAACTGGAAAATGAAGAGTTCCCTTTTGCTTGTTTGTGTGTTCATTGTTGTTGTTGTTTGTCCCAGAAATAACTAAATCCAAGATGTGATATTCACCCTAGGTGAAATATGCAATGGGTACTCAATGTTGTATTTTTCTTCAATGCCTCATTCATTTTCTTCCTAAAGGAACAGGACACATTTGCTACAGAATTGAAACCCATAAGCCAGAATACGAATGCAAATGCAGATTACTGTTTGAAGGTTATTCATTTAAAAATTGCTAAGTTTCAACTGATTGACCACAGAGTAATAAGCTATCCAATCTTTTTCTCTAGGATTGGAGAGATACCTCAGAACTTAAGATCATCATGTGCTGCTCTTGCAGAGAAGTAGAATTTAATTCCTGAATAAACTCTGAGCTGCTCACACTAGCCTGTAACTCTACTTCCAAGGGATTCCATGTACTAGTCTGGTCTGTGCAAACACACACACACACACACACACACACACACACACACACACACATACTTTAAAAAATCAATTATTCTTGATTAATTTTCTTTAATAACTAAAATCAATAGAAAATACACTTCTGAGATGAAAACATTATGATAATTATTGTTAGTACATGAGGAATGTATACTTGTAATTTTGTTTCTATGGTAAATCCATTAAGAATTTTCTTTAGACAGGTTTCTTTATTGGGCTATAATCTGGGAAACCAGTATATAAAATTTGAAATATTTCAAACAGGGAATAATGTATAAATTCTTCTGCAACCATACTTCTCAATTCCTGATGACCAACATCTGAATCATACAGAGAAGGTTTTTTTTTTTTTTTTTTTTTTTTTTTTTTTTTAACTATTTACAACTTGCTCAATTTTGAAATGCCCCATCTGGATTTGCCTTCATTTTAGCAATTAATTTTGAATTAGAAACCAAAATAAGCCCTACCAAGTTTGGCTAATTGCATAACAATTACTCAATGTGGAAGTTTAGTAAAGCCTGGAGAGATGAAACTTGGAGGGAAACCTTGAAAGGGTGAAAGGGTAGACATTTAAAGACATTGTATTTTATTTGGTTTGGTGGTAGTACTGGTACTGCTAGTGGTAATACTAGTTGTCCTGGTGATTCTGGGGAGTACTGGTGCTGCAGGTGGTGGTGGTTGTGTTGATGTTGGAGTGTGTGTATGCGTGTGTGTGTGTGTGTGTGTGTGTGTGTGTGTGTGTGTCTAGTTTTGAGTGTTTGTGTTTTGTGTGTCTGTATACACGTGTGCAGGCAAGAAGACATTACATGGAATTTCTCAAGCACCACAACCTTTGTTGTTGTTGTTTGTTTGTTTGTATGTATGTCAGTTTTATTTAAAGAACAGAGAGAGTTTGTTAAGTGGGAGACACAGTCAGATCTCCAGGGGTCCCATGCATCACAAGTGCAGAAGAAGGGAAAGCAGGATGAAAGTGAGATTCTTGTGAACATTTATGAGTTATTAATAATACCAGCCTCTCTTGAAATAATATAGCACAAGATTTCCAAACATGGTCTTTTGGATGAATAAACTTTAGGTAGACTGAGGTTGGTCAGTCTTTTCTGTGTTGGTTCCTCTCCTATGTTAATCTCTGGAATTTTCTCTTTTGCTGTTTTCCTGCTTTAATTCATCCCTAATAGCTATGGTGCTAAAAATATTCTAGGGGTTCAGAAGGGAGCAAACAATCATATTCTATAATCATTTCCATGACATTAATAAATGTTGACCTTGAGTGAGAAAGACCAAAAGGCTTTTCTTATTTTATCTATTATCCAGAGTGGAAGCATTGGCTTTTCCAATTGTAGAAGTTGGCTAGAATCCCTGTGTCATAGGGAGTTTCGTTTGAACTTACTATAATCTGATAACATACAAATTTTACAGAAATAAAATCCAATGTTTAGCTAAGACAGACATAATTATGTCAATCTCTTAAACCTCTGGTCATGTATCTTTCAGGAGAGTCATTCTTTCTAGGTTGTCCTAGGGATTGTGATCCTATGGAATGATAAGTGTTCCAATCATTGACACCCAAGCATCAGCATTGCAGTACTGAGCTATAACAGCTTGTTTTTGTAACATTTGAAAATGAAACCATAGAAAATTATAAGAAACGTCAAAAGGATGACTAAGGAAGGCACTACAAATCACCAAAATTAATGTAAGAAGTGATAGGGGTATTTTTTGACACCTTGATTTTACTTCATAAGGATGCAAAAAAGTTCATGACTCAATATGTGTTTTCCATGTTGAGTAGGCAGTTTCTTTTACTAAACTGTTAGTCTCTGCAGCTTTTTGCCTATGTTCCAGTCTTGCAATTCTTCAATAAAGTTGGTTCAATGTGAATATTATTCTAATTGGAAACAGACATTCTGAGGATCCAGTCTATATTAAATAGAATGCAGCATGGACCAAAATATAGTATGCTAACTGAAAATGGGATTTGTGAAATCACCCTAAATTCTTCCATGAGCTTGATTGATCTTAAAGGCATTTTAAGATATTACATAGCTGTCCAACATCATGGAGAGTTCGAGTGCTTTTCTCTATTATAACGTAATCACAGAATGTTAATTGTAAAAATAGTGATGCTTCTGAGTAGGGAGTCTTCATGACCTGGAAATGGCCACAGGCTCTATAAATATTACTCATTATTCTCTTCATTGCAAATAGAGATAATTTCTAAATAATGAAAAGAATATTATATGGGAGTGACTGAAGTTCATTTGTGACCATATGATTCATGAATACATGTTGTGCAACCCTGAGACTTGGGGATATTATTTTTGTGTCCAGAAGCCACCACAGCAGAAGAGTCAATCCCAGGGACCAGTGAATACTGAAATTATATCCTACATGCTAAAAGAATGAACCTGATGGGAATATTCCTTTAAAAGTTGGTAATTTGAAGAATTATAACAAAGGTAAAGACAGTAATAAACAAACATTAAACCTCCCAAACATCATGCTTTACTTAGCCACCATGTGAACTTTATTTCATCAAATGTTTGCTCCAAAAACATCATTGGCATTGGAGGTGAGTATGGGAATCTAGAAGTGGTTACTAATGAGAAAATTTCAACTCTCATGAAATACTGAATCATGATGTTCCTTGTTGTCAATAAAACACAAACAATAGGGTAATGTTTAAAAGACTATATTAAGAAAAAAATTATTAAGTTCAGTTGAATAAGCTTTGAGTGCAAAATTTATAATCAAGAATAGGGTAATGAACAAGATCTGATCATGATATATTTAGCATGGATTTCCTACATGTCTGAACCAGGGACAAAGAACTAGAAAGAGCAAATTTATGGATGACAAAAATGAAAGACTTATAATAAAATCAAAAGAAGTCAATTAAAGGTTAAAAATACAGTATCATCTTTATTGGCATTTGATCTTCCAAGATTTACAGTGGCTTCTTGTGAAGTATATTTTTGTTTATTCAATAAAGGGACAGCAAGCTCTAAAGTTAAGTTTCACCCCTCAGTGATCAAAGGACCTCAGCAGTGATATTCCTCCAACACTTCTGGGTTGCAAATGTTTTTGTACTAAGTAGGTTTCCACTGGAGAGTGGTGTCATGACAATAAGAAAGCCTGGGGTGAGAAGGAAGAAGCATGCAGTACAGGATCAAAGAGGGGCTGTCAGCTCTGCCTGAAAGAGGAGACTATTGATGATCTCTGGCTGCTGTTAAGATTCTGACAGAGAGAGTCTGAAAGGATGAAAAGGGAAGCATTCAAATGGTAATCCTTTTATATCTTACAACCCTCAATGAAGAGATGAAGTGAATGTAACCTATATTTTTGTATCTATGTCTTTGGATAGATAGATAGATAGATAGATAGATAGATAGATAGATAGATAGATAGATAGATAGATATGCACACACTGTGAGAGAGAGAGAGAGAGAGAGAGAGAGAGAGAGATTGAGGGGGGGATGCTAGTGGCATTGTGTTAGTGGCCTATACAGGTACATGCATGCTTTTTTTTTTAACTCTCTAATGGCATCTTTTATTCTTTTCATTTTTTTCCAACTTTTATTAGATATTTTCTTCATTTACATTTCAAGCGTTATCCAGAAAGTTCCCTATACCCTCCCCCCTCCCGGCCCTGCTCCCCTACCCACCCGCTTCCACATCTTGGCCCTGGCATTCCCCTGTACTGGGGCATATAAAGTCTCATGCATGCTTTTATAAACAAGTTACAGGCAGGAGAGAAAGTGATTGAAGCTGTCAGGACAGATTAAAAAGTTGAGAAATTTTTATTGAAGAAATAAACCGATGAAGACTTCAGAATTTAAAAATGATTATTATGAAATAAACAAGTGCATTAACAAAAGGGAAAAAAAATTTCCTGCCTCATGTAGACCCTATTTGTGATGTGACTGACTTGGAGGGTAGTGTCTAACTCTGTGATGTCACAAAATAGCCATTTTATGGAAATGGAAAAATAGGCAAGGGACTTGCTTATCCATTTATGTCTCTTAGCAAGCACCATTCTCCAATATGATTATGTGATGATGGGATTTATAAACTGGCAGTCTCTCTCTAACAATATATATTGTAAAGTAAAAGGCTATTGTTTGTGCTAGTGATTACGCCAGGAATCTCAGGCATGCTAGGAGAGCACATATCACTGAACTACCTCCCAGCTCAATCAACCATATTTGGAATATTGTATTTAGAACCTTATTACAAACTAGTAGTTGACATCATTTTTCTTCTGTATAACCCTGAAGATGTTTTATAAGTCTACAACTTATTTTTGGTTAAATATAGGTTAAATTGTCGTAGCTGTTGTATTTTTTTTTTTCCTGGCCTGCTTTTTAAAACAGTTGGCCCTGCCCCATTGCATTGATTTTTGTACTATTTTTTTTTTTTGAATTTTTCGAAACAGGGTTTCTCTGTGTAGCCCTGGCTGTCCTAGAGCTCACTTTGTACTCAGAAATCTGCCTGCTTCTGCCTCCCAAGTGCTGGGATTAAAGGCGTGTGCCACCACGCCCGGCTTGTCCTTTAATAAAACACCAGTTGATCATATTTGCAAGGGGTTTTCTGTACTAACTGCCCTGTTAAAATGGTCTTCGTGTGTCTTCTTTCGTCTTTAACAACTTTCAGGTTGTCTTGATTGATGTAGTTGCAAAGAAAAACTAACTTTGGTGTGAATCATGAAGTTATATATACATAGTCTGTTTTTCTACCATCTTAACCTTTTCTTTTAATCTCTCTTTTGTAGTCTTTTAAATTTTAAACCACAAATCGCTCTGAATTTTTCAGGTTTGGGTAGAAGTAAATCCTAAAATAAAACTTCTGTAGTTCTATTTCATTTAAGTCTCTCTTTCTCTCCTTTTCTTCATCTTCCACCTTCTTGTCCTCCTCCTCTTTCCTTCTTGTCCTCCTCCCTCCTCCTTGTCCTTTTTCCTCTTCCTCCTCCTCCTCTTCTTCTTCCTGAATCAATTATTGAAAATAACTGAATTCAATTTCTACTTTCCAGTAGAAATTTCCTCATGTCTCGGGAATGAATTAAATGTCTAGAATTGCACTAAATTCAAGGAGTCACACAACAATGACTGGATTTACTCAATCAAAATTGGACTCACAGGGATGCGCACAGGCTTACACAGTAATGAATCAGAGGAAAAAAGAAAGGGAAAAAAAACCAAATGATAATGTTTATGTCAGACAAAACCATAATAATAAGTAGCAACTAGAGCCGGAGCACTCCGGAGGCAGAGGCAGGCAGATTTCTGAGTTCGAGGCTAGCCTGGTCTACAAAGTGAGTTCCAGGACAGCCAGGGCTAGACAGAGAAACCCTGTCTCGAAAAACCAAAAAAAAAAAAAAAAAAAAAAAAAAAAAAAAAAAAAAAAAAAAAAAAAAAAAAAAAAAAAAAAAAGAAAAGAAAATTGGCAACTTAATTGTCTAATACATAACTCTAAGTCATAGTGAAATGCTGTGAATGGATTTTTAGTATATTTCTCCTTAATATGACTCTCTAAAATAACTATTTCACATCCTTAGTCAGAGACGCATCATGTATTTTCCAAACTATAAAGCTCTTCCTTTATGAAATAAATTTGCCATTATCTTGCACTGGGTATTTATTATGGTTTCACAGAAGTTTTTAAAGTAAACTGATTATTGTTTTGTTGTTCAGTTTAATGTCTGCAATAGATGTCCAAGTCAAGAGTCTATTGGGCAACACAAATTGTACTTGATGGATTTTATTTTTAAAGAATATAAAATTGGGCAGGTCTGGAAAAAGTGTTGATCTGGGAGGAGATTTAGGGGGAGGGTGAATATGATAAAAATGTATTGAAATTATCAAAGAATTAATATAAATACAGGCAACAAATAATGCAGAAAGAATGGTTTAAATTGTCTTACCCAGGGAAGAGCACACCAGTTACTTATCCTATACTAAATGGTCAGCCTTGGGAGAAATATAATTTTACTATAACCTGAAAAATAATAAAAAGGATTGAAAAAAGAAATACCACGTTTGAAATATGTTTTTACTGGTATGTATAATGTCACACTACTCTGCAACTAAAATTTATTTTTTCCCTGATTCTTTCTAATAATCTCTCCAAATACACAAATCTGGCAATGACTATTTTAGTACCCCATTTGCTCACAAAATCAAATAATGTGTTCATGAAAATTTAAGTATGATCATGCTGCTATTCAACTTATGCCTAACAATCTCCCTTGTACCTGTTTACTCTGAAAAAGAATAATTTGTGGAATATTTTCAAAGGACATTTTTCTTTCATAAGGAATAACAGGCGGTCCTCACAAATGAAACATCTGCTAAATCTGATTTTGCAAAATCTGTGAACAATGTTGATGAATCTCAAAATTATTACATAGGTCAACATAGGCATACAACTTAAGTATAATGACTCTAGATTCTTGAAATTATACATAGATGGAATAATTAGATTTTTCAAGTACGACTTTATATGAATCTTAAAAGATATAATTGAATTGGTAAGAAAATATTGAAATTAAATAGAAGAGAAAAAGGAAAACCACATCAACATGGTCCAAAATAAAATAATTTAACAACATGAATTTGGAAACACAATGATTAATTGGTGATAAGAATCAGATCAAGGGAAACCTAGAATAATAATGTATGAATTAGATAGCAGTAGAGAAGACTGCAAAATCACGAGTGAATATTTTGGTATTAAAATTTTTCTATGCTCTGTTTTAATTTAAGAAATTTAGTTTATTATCCTATTTGAAGTCACACTATATGTATTTATTTTATTGAATTTAAATAGCATTGTAATACAGTTGCCTTAAGGAACATATATATTATGAATTTAATATAGAAATTTATATAATATACTAGAAATTCCTATAATATACACATAACTTTAATGGGTAATATATAAATATATATTACATAGATACATAGACAAAGACAGACAGATAAAGGCAGAGACAGATAGACAAATAGTGAGACAGAGATTTAGAAAAGTAGGCCACTTTATACTATTTCTTTTTGTTTTGGTTTGTTTTTTGTTTTTGTTTGTTTGTTTGTTTGTTTGTTTTTTGGTTTTTCAAGACAGGGTTTCTCTGTATAGCCCTGGCTGTCCTGGAACTCACTTAGACCAGGCTGACCTCGAACTCAGAAATCTGCCTGTGCTGGAATTAAAGGCGTGTGCCACCACGCCCAGCCTCTATACTATTTCTTAAGAAAACAAAACAAGGATATAGGAATTTGTATCTATAAAACCAACAGAGACATATCTATGATATTAAAGCAAATGCTACAGTATTGAATAAATCAAAGACAGTCAAAACAACTCCAAGCCAATACCAAGCACTTCACAAATGGCAATCCAAATTAAATAGAAAAAAAAAAATTGTTCCACCTATAATAACTGCAAATTCAAACCACAAAGAAAAGCTATTAGTCACACTCTATTTGGCTATGAATAAAACTAGAATGTAAAATGAAAAGAGTTCCATAGTCTGCCATTTAGGAGAAACTTTGTTCAAATATATAAATGGATGTTTATTTATTTTTTTAGTGAAATAGGATTTGTTGTAGCCCATGTTGGCCTCATACCTGCTCTGAATTTGGAGAAGCCATTGATCTTCTAATACTTATGGATTCATTTTCTAAGTTCTGGAATAAAAGGTATAAAAGACCATGCCAGAAACAATTGTTTGCAACAGTAACATTATCTAATGAATATGAATGAAATCATATGTAATTAAGAAGCAGACAGCCACAGCAATGCACACATTTATAGAGCATTAAAAATTAAAAATGTCCATTAGTAGTCAAACAAAATATGATTGTTATGGACTAAGAAATTGTATTCCTCCAACATTTATGTATAAAAAGCTTGACCCCGTTGTGATGTTATATGGAATTGGGATGTTTGAGAAGTAATGTGGGCTACAGAAGCTAATTGCAGATGTCATATGATAAGACTAAAGGTGGGAAGAAGATACAAAGGAGGAAGAGAAGGAAGAAGAAGACTTAAGAACACTCAGGACTAGACATGTGAACACAGGAAGAAGGCTTCCACATAAGCATTGGGAAAAGAGCCTTCATTTGGAACCATGGCAATCAACAACTATCTTTTTACTTCCTCCATATAAGCATGATAAGAAAACAAAGTGTATTGATTAAGATACTTGGATTATAGCCAGGGTCATTGTGCAACAGATAAATATTGCTATAAATGTTCTGTTCTAACCTGGTCTAATAAAAAAATGAGGATGTGTCTCATTGAGTAAAATACTTGCCATGTAAGTATGAAGACACTGTTGAGATCTCCAGCACCCACATTAAAAACTGGGCATGACAATTCATGTCTGTAACTCAGTGATACAGGAGGATCGCTAGGTTTTTCTAGCAAGATAGCCTATGCCAGTCAGCAAGCTTCATGCTTAGTGGGAGACCCTGCTTCTGAATGTAAGATGCAAAATGGGATAAGATAGTTGATATTAACCACCGAACTACACAAGCACACATATTTATATGCTCCTACAGAGTGCATACACACACACACACACACACACACACACACACACACACACATACACACACACACACACACACACGTACAAACACCCAATTACATAAGCATACATATAAACTTCACACTGTGTACACAAATGCACACCATTAAGAATAACATAAATTTATCTTATAGGCATAATGTTAAGTAAAAGCACACACACATACATTTATACAACTACATTTGAACTTACTTCATCTATACTTAAGAAAACTATATTAGTTCTTTGAAAAATCCATGCAAAATATTTTGATCATATTCACCTGTCAAACTCTTCCCAGAGACACTTCTTTCCTTACCTACCTAAATTTGCGTCTTTTTATAACCTTTTAATTTTAAAAACTTCAAGACCAATTGTGGAAAGAATTACCAAGAAGAACTTGATAAATGGTCTGGAGAGGAGACCGAGTTGTTAAGGACACTTGCTACTCTTGTAGATGATCTGAATTTGGTTCTCAACACTCATGTGATTGTTCATAACCACGTGTAACTTCAGTTTCAGGGTATGTAACTCCTTCATCTGGCCTCTGTGGACATTTAACATGTTATGAAAACATACATGCAGGCAAAATACTCACACACTTTTAAATAAGTAAAGGTAAGTTATATTTTAAGGGATAATTTCAATATAAAAAAATAGAGAAAACTGAATAGCTTCATATGATTGTTTAGATGATGCCTATCTCCCAAGGAGGGAAGAAGGTAATGCCTGAAAGGAATTTCAGAGAAATTTCTAGAACACTGGAATACTTCTATCATCCAATTTCTCTGACTGGATTAGGATCTTATGGTTATATACTTTTCATTTTGTGATATTTTCCTAATTTTTATATATTTGTAATGTGTCACAATGGATATAAAGTTCTTCAAAAGCAAAGGACATATTAATAATGGTGGTCATGGTGATAGAAGCTATTATTTTTTAAGCAGACAATTTTTTTTTATTCAATTACACCATCTGTTGTAGTAAGTCATTTGTTCATACCTTTGTGGTATAGAGAAGTGATAATATTACAGAAAAGTTTTAACTAAGCATCAATATTTGAAAGCATCTCATATTCTTAGCTAATATGCAGTCTTGTAGTTTCATGAAAAAGGAGTGTACATGTATATGCATGCATGACTGTGTATGTGCATATATATAAATAAAACATATATAATCTTAAATGTCTTGCAACACTCGTGCTGTCCCTTGTCACTGCATACTCCTCTGAGGTTACTTGACTCTGCTGTTCATTTCACAATTTAAACACTGGTAAGTGCTCTATATTAATATGACTATCAGCAAGAGTACTATAAAACTCCAAGTTGGTTCCACATACAGGAATATTTGAAATTTAAACAGGTAGAAATGAACTGGAGTGTCCAATGCAACATCATTTTGTTTTAAGTAAATGCAAGGCCTGTGCCTATCTGTAAGGGCTACTGCTGTAGTGCCTATCAATCTAACTCAGCAGATAGCCTCTGATGGGTTCTGGTATTATGATTCCATAAAAGTGGAAAATCAATGACAACATTTCTCTGAAAAATACAAATAATAACTGTTAATTATTTCTTTCACTATATTTTTCATTTTGAAGACAATTTTTAGCACTTATAAATACCATCTAATGCTTTTACATCTGCTAGATTCTGTGTTCTAATTAACTTCAGGATTAGAAATGTTTCACATAAAGGTTGAACTGTAATAGATTATAAGGGAAACTCCATTAGTCCATGGCAATTTGTTCTCAGGCTATATGAAGGATGTCATTCATTTGCCCAAGTAAAGTTTATTTTATTCAATATGGTCTACCTCAGTGCTTTTATAATCCACAGGGAAATTATATTTTAAATTACTTATGGGAAAAATTAGCATTGCTTGACATCAAGGATTAACAGTTTCAACATAAAAGTTAAATTATTTTAAGAATGTGCAATATGTTTATGCTGATTTTAGTGTTCAATAGCAGAGCCCAAATGTTACAAGTATATTTCCTGGACATTATTCTAAGAATGACCCAGAATTAATAAGCTAAGAATATTTATAAAGCACAGCAGAAATATCAATAATTTTATCCAGTAATCTGGAAACTGTTATATCTTAAATATAACAATTTGGCAAAGTCAAACCATGGCCTAGAATAACACCTAAATAAATAATAATAATGAATTAATTCCAGTAATATTTTAAATGAATATATTTTTGTGTGCCAAACTCTATGGAGGCTACAGAGGCTGTATTGATGAAAAAAAAAAAAAGAAAGAAAGAAAGAAAGAAAGAAAGAAAGAAAGAAAGAAAGAAAGAAAGAAAGAAAGGAAAAGTAACAAAAATGGAAGATAACTCTTCTGTTGTTGTTTATAGCCCAGAATGGCTGAACATATAGACTACTCATAATTGTTTCAAGGTAGGTCATGTTAATGACACAAAAGTTAAAACAAACTCCCAGGCAAAAGTGATGGGTCAGTGAGAAGTATCTGTTGCCAAGCCTAAGGACATGAATTGGATCCCTGGCAACAATTCAAGGAGGTAAAAGAAAACTGACTCCCTCGACCTCCAGCACTATACCATGATGTGATGTGCACACACACATATATGCAAAATAAAAAATTAAAATGTAAGATAAATATAATATCAAATTATATGACTATTTAAGACCTTCTTGATCAACCTTGGAATTATTTATTCTGCCTCTCTCCTTTCCCTTTTGTGTTGAGCTATTCCCTCCCTCCTTAATTCAGGTCCCTTTTCCCATGTTTCCATTTTCCTCTTCATATCACCTCTATTCTGCTTTCTTCCTTTCAATCTAAAGGGAAATTTCTGTACAATAACAAATGTGTGTGTGTGTGTGTGTGTGTGTGTGTGTGTGTGCGCGCGCTCGCACGCGAACATGGATATTTGTGTGAGGGTATGCCAAGTATATAGGTTTTTGTGGAGGCCCAAAATTTTGGATCCCAACAGAGCTGGAGTGTGGGGAATTGCAGGATGGTATCCAGTTGAGCTGAGGTCTAAATCCTGATCCAATTCATGTCCTTAGGCTTGGCAACAGATACTTCTCCTCACTGACCCATCTCTTTTGCCTGGGAGTTTGTTTTAACTTTTGCGTCATAATTCACCTACATGACTCAGTAGGCATTCCTTCATGCTCCTGGAACTCCAGCTCCTGCCCAAGGTACCACCTCCCACAGCCCCCACAAGCTAAGCATGATCAGTAGTCATGTAAGCAATGACCCAAGCTTCTGACCTTCAGGCTAAACTCCTCCCCAGTTTCCTAGCAACAGTGAAAACCATAAAGAGGGGTGTTCAGCCCTTACCTCACTCTCTTATTCCTTTGTCCTCTCACTTCTCTCTCTTCCTCTCTTCCCTTTCTCTTTGTCTTTGTCTTTCCTCTCCTCTCTCTCTCTCTCTCTAGCGCTCTCTCTCTCTCTCTCTCTCTCTCTCTCTCTCTCTCTCTCTCTCCTACCTTCTCTCCTTCCCCTGCATTTCTATAATAAAGCTCTTAAACCATAGAGTCTCTGCTCTGCTCCTTCAAGTTCAGCTGAGCACTCTGGTTAGTGTTGGGAATGTCTTCCCTATTCCCTCTCTCCCACAACCCTGGTGGCTTTAGCAAAGTAGCTGGGGGGGGGGGGGCTCCCCAGGCAGGGCTTCCCCTTGGCCACCCCCTGAAGAGTGGGATAGAGGAATGCCCACCCAAGGATGAGTGGATAGCTTAGGTAGCAGCCCTCCCACGCCTGACTGACCAGAGAGAATAGGGAGGCAGGGCATTGGGCTTCTTTTTGCTTTTCCCACTTCTCCCAGGGCGCCCCTCCCGGACCCCCTCCCCTTTTATTTTGTTCCCAACACACACACACACACACACACACACANGGGCTGAGGCAGTGATATAAAAAGGGGGCAGGCTTTGCTGCGAGCCAAGCTCTGTAGCACGCCTTCAGGGGCGGGTCTAAACTCCCAGCCTAGATCCGGTATGGGGATCCAGAGACCACACCCCTCCACTCCCCATCTCCACATGGATGCTCCCACCCCCCACCCCACCTGACCTCTAAACTCCCTGGGCCTGCAGTCTTCTTGAGGGTTAGGTGCTTCATCTCTGAATGAACACAGACCTGGAAGTCCTCTACTGTATGTGTGTTGGGGGCCTCATATCAACTGGTGTATGCTGCCTGTTTGATGGTCCAGTGTTTGAGAGATCTCGGTGTCCAGATTAATTGAGACTGCTGGTCCTCCTACAGGGTCGCCCTCCTCCTCAGCTTCTTTAAGCCTTCCCTAATTCAACAGCAAGGGTCAGCTGCTTTTGTCCCTTGGTTGGATGCAAATAACTGCATCTGACTCTTTGAGCTGTTTGTTGGGTCTTTTGGGAGGGAATGTGGATGGGGTAGGGGGCAGTGGGGGTAGAGGGGATCCTGACCTCCTATTGGGTGATGGAAAAGGACTGAAGCTATGAGGACCAGCAAAATTTCTGATTCCTATGTGAGAGAACAGTGGCCGATGTTGACTGTGAAATCCATAGGTTGTATGCGACGATACAAAGTACAGGAAGATTCTGCTGCAACTGCTTTAATATACTCAGAAACACTGCTTTAGTAGAATGTAAAGAGCAAGCGATCATAGCAGTTCTAGAGAATAAATTCAAGATGATATGACAGGGAATAGAGAGAAGACTCATCAGAGAGCATGTGATGGTCGGGACTAAATGCCAGGTGAGTTTGAGGGTCTGATTTTATTCCCAACTTGTGGGAAACAGAGACAGTGCTTCCTCAGAGCCAGCTGGTTAGTGAGATTAGCAAAATTGGTAAGTCCTGTGTTCAATTAAGATATCTTGCTTGAATATATAAGGAGGAGATTGACCAAGTATGGTACCATTCAGCATCTAGACTCTACAGACACACATGCATATGCAAAAACATGTCACTACATATAATGCATGCATGTATAACACACATACACCTACAAGGAAAAAAGGTGATATTACATACTAAGAATTTTGATAAAAATAAAGAAATAGAAACTTTGAAACGGAGAAATCAAATAGAAACCACTCTGCCTAATTGGCCTAGTTTAACACATTCAATACCATCCTGTCAGCATACTCACTGAGATCTACTAACCTGCTGAATGTGGCTATGGGATACTTATTGCTTTACCTCTGGCTGTTCCTGATCAAAACACATAGCTCCCTTTAATTGAGAAAATATCCCCAAATCAAACCCAGGAACATTGTACAAAAATGGATGACCAATGGCTCCTGTAGTGAGCTGTAGAATCCTTTCCTAACATGAACAAGGAAGGTCTTGGGTTCAACACCAGGTACCACTGGAGAATAAAAGAACAAAGGACCAGAGAATAAGAACAAAGGACAAAAATCAAGGTTATAAGATCACTTGGAACACTGTAGCTAAGCAGGGCAGAAGAAAAAGTAACTGTATAGTAGTAAAACAAAACTATAATCCTTATATTTGAAAAATTGTGTAAAAATGGATCTCATAAAGGATTTATTTGAAAATATGGATGTGACATGGAACAGAAACCCTGTTTTTTTATAAAAAGAAATGATCATAGGTCTCCATTTCAGCAGCCAAGATTTCTGTGCATATAAAAAATATTTTGAAACAATCAAACAAACCATTACTATGGAGAATCAGCAGTATTGATAGAGACGCAGGTGCGTATACAACTCTGTAAAACCCTGCAGCGTCCTTAGATTGCTGCTCGCTCTGTATTAAGTAAAATCATAGCTTACAACAAGGATGAAGATGGGCCTTGAGGCTCATGGGATAGTATATCACTGTGATCTTTCCATAGCAGTGCTTAGAACTCGGGTGCTTTTTATACTTAGCACATTTAATCCCCTGTAACAGTCCTGTAGGAAAACAGTGTCAGATATGGACCCCTGAACTATGAACGGGAGGAGTGGGCCTTGCATTTAGAGCATTACAGAGACACAGGACTTCCCTGCCATGTGTTATTAACATTGACTTTCAGCATTTTATTACAATAGATCTTATTTTCTTCTTTATGTCAATTACCTTGACTGACAGACTACAGTGAGATTCCCAGTAACATCTAAGGGATGCTTAAATTTTCTACTTTACTAGTCTTATAAATATTGAATGCCTGTCACTAAAATCACTTTTTTCCCCTGCTGATGAAGACAGTTTTTCATTTAACTCACACATAATTTGACAAATAAAACAGGCTTTAGACTAGGCAATTGCTGACATTACATTTTTAAGTTGTTTCCCCCTTTTATTAATTAATTAATTAATTAATTTCTCTTGAAAATTCTCTTGACTACTCTGAAAGTAATTTACTGCTTACGATTGATTCATTTGTTCAATATGATTCATTCATTTGTTCAGACACAGCTTATATGCTCCAAATAGATGAAGTCAATTAAATTTTTGTTAATTTTTTAAATTATACATAGTGGGCATCTGTGTGGGAACTTAAGTATAAGTTACCTAAAGGGCTAGAGATGTTGGAGTCCCATGAGCTGCAGCTACAGGCAGTTTTCAGCTGCCCAGAATGGGTGATAGGAACCCAATTTAGATACCTTGCAAAAGAAAAAAAAATCTATATTAAAATTTTTACATTGCTTTAGTAATTTTGTGAAATACTGAGTGTGTGAATGTGTGAGTCTTTAATTATCGTGGCTTCACTTTGGCTCTTTTTCTTCCATTAGTGGGGAGGTAGGTTGGAACTGGGAGTGGTAGAGGGGTGGGAAACTATAATCAGGATATATTGTAGGAGAAAATATCTACTCTCAGTAATAGAGGAAAAACAAGAATTAAGTGCACTTGATTTAAAATTTTACAAAAGGCTTATCATTTTTAAAGATAATATTTAGTCCAAAACTTTTACTGAAAAAATATATATTTGAATATATGTTGATAAATATGATACTAATCCATCATAATACATGCAGGCTCAATCTACTCTGATTTGATGCCACATGGTATTTATCAGTGTGACTATAATGTATTATTGTAAATTACCTGTTCTATTAATAATGGTAATTTTCTGGATTAGGTTATTAAGAATAAGGCTTGTATGAAGTTGTTTTACATGCATTTAAATTATTCAGACTTTTTATTGTCATAACAAATCACTTCAGTAAAAGGGATCTTCCATGGTCATTGGATCAATGGGATTAAAATAGTAAAACTGATCATCTTACCATAAGCAATATACAGATTCAGTGCAATCTCCATCAAAATCCCAATTCAATTCTTCACAGAGATGGAAACAACAATTTCAACTTCATATGGAACAAAAAACAAAACAAAACAAAAAATCAAAGCAATAAAACAAAACAAAACCAAAGAAAGAAACCAACTAACCCAGCAAATAAACAAAAACAGAATAGCTAAAACAATTCTCAACAATAAAATAAATTCTGGGGGAATCAACACCTCTGACATCAAGTTTTATTATATTATTAGTGATAAAAACTACAAGATATTGGTACTGAGAAAAAATGGGTGAATCAATGAAATAAGATTGAAGAACCAGAAATAAACTCAAACACATATGGACACTTGATCTTTGGCAAAGAAGACAAAAACCATGCAGTGGGGGAAAGAAAGAAAGAAAGAAAGAAAGAAAGAAAGAAAGAAAGAAAGAAAGAAAGAAAGAAAGAAAGAAAGAAAGAAAGAAAGAAAGCATCTCCAACAAATGGTACTGGTCTAACTGGCAGTCTGCATGAAGAATGAAAATTGATCCATATTTATCTCCTTGTACAAAGTTGAAGTTCAAGTGGATCTAGGACCTAAACATAAAACCAGATACACTGAATCTAATAGAAGAGAAAGTCGGAAAGAGCCTTAAACACATTGGCACAGGGGAAATTTTCCTGAACAGAACACCAATGACTCAGACTTAAGATCAACAATTGACAAATGGGATCTCATGAAACTGAAAGCTTCTATATTAGCCTACAGATTGGGTAAAGCTCTTGACTCATTCTACATCCAATAGAGGGCTAATATCCAAAATATACAAACAACTCAAGAAGTTAGATTCCAGAAAACCAATTGACCCAATTAAAAAAAAAAAAAAAAAAAAAAAAAAGAGCTACAGAGCTATACAGAGAATTCTCAGCTGAGGAAGGACTATACAGAGAATTCTCAGCTGAGGAAGGAGTCAGGGAGTAATCTGGGTGGGAGAGGGGAGGGGTAGGAAAAAAGAGAGACAGAATCAGGTATGGGGCAGAGACAGAAGAGAAGCCCAGGAGGCCAGCGGTGTTAATGGAAATATGCAGCAATGTTGAGTGGGGGCAGGGAGAACCTCTAGAAAGTCTCAGGTACCAGGGATATGAGATGCTCCCAAGACCCAATGGAGATGATCTTAATCAAAATGCCCAACAGTGGGGAGATGGAAGCTGAAGAGACAAACTCCAGTAAATAGACATGGTCTCCAGTTAAGGAGCCATCCACACATGTCAAAATTTTTGACCCAGAATTGTTCCTATCTAAAGAAAATGCAGGGACAATAATGGATCAGAGACCAAAGAAAAGACCATTGATAGATGGACCCAACTTAGGATCCATTCCATGTGCAGGCACCAAATCCGATACTATTGATGATGCTATGTTGTGCTTTCAGACAGGAGCCTGGAATGGCTGTCCTCTGAGAGGTTCTATCAGTACTTGACTGAGACAGATGCAGAAACTTACAGCCAACCATTTGACAGAGCCCAGGGATACCTATGAAAGAGTTAGGGGAGGAACTGAAGGAGTTCAAAGGGATTGCAACCCCATAGAAAGAACAACAGTATCAACAAATAATAAATTATTTTAAAGTATCAAAAAATAATTAATAAAAAGGGACTAAAGGACCACCCTGTATCAGTGTTCAGCCACCTTGTTAGGAAATCCTTAGCAAAACTGAATCTTCAACACCACAGTGATCAGGAAGCAGCAGATAATGCACCTGCATTAGTGAGCTTTGTCCATTTTCCAAATTTTCTAGTAATTCTAACTAGGTCCCCATTCAATAGTACTGTGAGCTCCATGTTCAGGTTGGATCTTATGATATTAGTTAACCCTTTCTAGAAACACTCTCACAGATTAATGTAGTAATGTGCTTTACCAGACAAGCAAATTTTTCTCAGTCTAGCCAAATTCACATCCACATTTTCTTAGGCATTAATATCCATGGATAGTGCACAGATAAAATGTCCAAGTCATATAGCACACGCACATATTCAGCCACAGTCAATGATATGAATTAATTAATTAATTTAATTCATTGCACAAAATTGTATGTGTCTCTGTATCAAAATTTCACTCTATCAATAGCTATATATAAAATCATTTTTCAATTAAATAACAGAAACACTGATTTTTCTGATTATGTAATATAATACAGAACAAGAAGCCCACATTAATGGAAAAAATAGATCCTAAAAAAATACATCTGTCCTAAAACACATTGATCTTGCTCCTTATTTCTGAGCTGATCTTATTTACTCTATGATTCCATGCTTATTTCATCATTCAAGGCCTAATCCCATCTACAATGCATGCTCCTCAAGTCTATTTCTTGTCTCTTTTAATAATTCTTGTATGTAGATATTATTTGTATGTACAGGGTACATAGAAAATGATTTTGCATGAAACTATTGGTAAAAATCAATAAATGTTGCATAGAACTTTTTTCAGTTTACATTTACCAACTTCAAGGATGAAAAGGGAATTTTAAAAAATATGCAAGTCTACTAATTATGGAAAATTGATATGCTATTTATATTTATATATAATCTAAACATATACATATATATGATAGATTGATAAAGATAGAGACAGAGATAGATGTAAATATAAAGGTATATATAGGTATATATATGATATTGATGATAATAGATTGATATACAGATAGATGAATACATATATAGAGATAAAAGAGTTGTACCATTAAGCAGAACTGTCATACCAATAAACATATTTTTTGTAAGTAGCATTCTATTAGTGCTAATTCAAGCTTGCAATATTCTGTCATGATAAATTTGTGGAAATGATCCCACCAAATAATCTACTTCTCTCCTCTACCCTGAAACATAGTCTGAAAGCATCTCTTCATAATAAGGAGCATCTCATAGATTTTTACAATAGTATCACTTTCAGAGAACCACCCCCACTTGTCTCAGACTAATTTCATTTGAAAAATACAGTTACATCTAGTTATATTATTTACATCTATTTATGTATTTACTATTACATTATTTAACACATTCTAAATTAACATCCAGTGCATATACTCTACTTTCAAATGTTTTGTATTGGACAAAAGAGTGCTAATAAATAGTAAAAGATAGGTTTCAGTACTTTGTTGATATTTTAAAAGTTATGAATAAGGATTATTATTTGCCTTCTGATAACTTTGCTGCATACAAATTCAATATAATTGCGATATTTTTTTTTATCAAAAAATGAATTTGTATCCCAGATAAATTTTAATATAAAATACCTCATGCATTATCATGTTTTCATTTGTGTGGATGGTATGGCGTGTGTGTGTGTGTGTGTGTGTATTTGGATGTTTTTGAGACAGAACCTTATGCAGCCCAGGCTAGCCTCAAACTATGTCACTGATGATGACTTTGAATTTTCTTTCTCTGTAAAGAGCATATTGACATGCCTGGCTTTTATATCACTATATCCCATATCAGGCTGTCTCTCCAATATCACCTTAGGTTTCAAGTATTTCAATGACACGAACCTCAGATTATATTTATTATTATTATTATTATTATTATTATTATTATTATTATTATTATTATTATTATTAATTATTACTAAGACCATGAAAGGCAGCCTGTTTTCTGGTCAAGCTATGTTTAAACCCCGAAAACACAGTAGGTGTTCCTGCAAGGGACAGAAGGACTCTTTGCCATGCTCCCAGACACTGACCCGAGGCCCCAGCTCCATAATTCTATGGCCATCAATCTCATAGGGCAACGCCCCAAGCTCCTAGTATTCTGTCTGAACTCCACCCATACAGTTATGAGGCAACAGACAGCTATGCTTCTCCCCACTGTTATCTGGCAACAGCCAGGTAGACCTCGCCCACTATAAAAGGGGTTGTTTGCCCCCTCCTCCCTCTCTTGCTCCTGATTCCCTCTTTGCTTCTCTCTTGCTCTATTGCTCCCCTGCTCCCTGCACACCCTCCTCCCCTCCCAACATGGCCATGGCCAGCCTCCACTGCTCTACTCTCTCCCTCCCTCTGCCTTTCTACAATAAATGCCTTAAAACCATGGACTGCCTCCTCTCATTGAGACTACCATGGTGGAGCAATGGAGCAGGTCTTCCTGTAATGAGCCATGTGTCTAATCTCCTACCTCTCTGCATTCCTAGCAATGGCTTCCACCCACCCAAGCCTCTGACCAAGCAAGCTAAAGATTCTCCTCCCAGCAGGAACCAGCCAGAGTGCCTTCCTTCTGCCCTTTTCCCTTTGGCCTTGGGCCAGAGCAAGCACCAGTAGCCCCCCACTACATTCTCAGCTCTTCCACAACATCCAGCGGCACCTGGCACCTGTGGTATCCAAGAGTTAGAACCTGCTGTCCTTGGCCTCCATGCAGGCTCAGGGACCCCAAACCCAACTCTGCCACACCCCCTCAAGCTGGGTCCTCCAGCTTCTTACAGCCAGATAACTACCAACCAGTGGCATGGGTTGTGCGCAGTCAAACTTCCCTCATTCTGCCCCCATGAGTTTCCTCCCTAGCCCAGTGGTGGGACACACCCAGGCCACCATTTCTATCCCACAATTTTTTATTTTATTTTTTATATTTTTTGCACTCCAGGTTTTATTCCCCTTCCAGTCCACCCTCCAACTATTCTAGATCCCATATCTCGTCCCCACTCCTCTGTATCCATGAGGATGTCTCCACCCTACCACCAGCCCACCAGCACTCTAAGCTCCCCAGGGCAGCTAGATTCTTGAGGTTTAGATGCATCTTCTCTGACTGAATCCAGACCCAGCAGTCCTGTGCTGTATATGTGTTGGGGGCCTCATATCAGCTGATATTTGCTGCCCGGTTGGTAGTCCAGTGTTTGAGGGATCTCAGGGGTCCAGATTAACTGAAACTGCTTTTCCTCCTTCAGGGTTGCCCTCCTCCGCAGCTTCTCACAGCTTTTCCCTAATTCAGCCGCAAAGATCAGCAGCTTCTGCCCATTGGTTGGGTGCAAATATCTGCATCCGACTCTTTCAGCTGCTTGTTGGGTCTTGTGGGGGGCAGTCATGATAGGTCCTTTTTTTGTGAGTGTTCCATAGCCTCAGTGATAGTGTCAGGCCTTGGGCCTCCCCTTGAGCTGGATCCCTCTTTGGGCCTGTTGCTGAACTTTCTTTTTTGCAGGCTCTTCTCCATTTCTATCCCTGTAATTCTTTCAGAACATTTATGGGTCAGAGTTTTGACTGTGAGATAACAACCCCATCCCCTGTCTCTTTGCTGGAGGTGGGCTCTACAAGTTCCCCTTCCTCATTGGAGGGCATTTCATTTAAGGTTCCTTGCTTTGAGTCTTGAGATTCTCTTACCTCCCAGGTCTCAGATACATTCTGGAGGGTACCCCCCCCCAACCTCCTACCTCCCTAGGTTGTCTGTTTCTGTTCTTTCTGCTGGACCTCAGGGCTTCAGCCCCTTTCCTCCACCCAATACCAGAATCATGTTCCCCTTTCACCCCACCCCTTTTGACTCCTTTCCCTCCCAGGTCCTTCCCTCCCTTCTCGTGGTTGCTTTCTTCTACCATCCAAGTGGGACTGATGCTTCCCCACTTTGTCCTTCAGCTTATTGACCTTTTTGAATTTTCTGAACCTTATCTTGGGTATTCTGTACCTTTTTTTTCTAATATCAACCTATTAGTAGGTACATACCATGCATGTCCTTTTGGGTGTGAATTACCTCACTCGGGATGATGTTTTCTACTTCCATCCATTTTTCTGCAAAACTCAGGGAATCCTCATTCTTAATAGCTGAGTAGTATTCCACTGTGTAAATGAACCACATTTTCTGTATTCATTCTTCTGTCGTTGGACTTCTAGGTTGTTTACAGCTTCAGGCTATAACAAATAAGGCTACTATGAACATAGTGGAACATGTGTCCTGTAGCTTGGAGATGTATCTTTTGGGTATTTTCCTAAGAGTGGTATTGCTGGGTCTTCAGGAAGATCTATCCAATTTTGGGAGGAACCTCCAGATTGATTTCCAGAGCGGTTGTAACAGTTTGCAATCCCATCTGTGTTGGAGAAGGGTTCCTCTTTCCCCACATCCTTGCCAACATGTGTTGTCACCTGAGGTTTTGATCTTAGCCATTCTAATTGGTGTAAGGTGGAATCTCAGGGTCATTTTAATTTTCATTTCTTGGATCACTAAGGACTTTGAACATTTCTTTAGGTGCTTCTCAGCTGTTCAAGATTCCTCTGTTGTGAATTCTCAGTTTAGTTCTATACCCCATTATTCTTAGCGATGTGTGTATTATAGGTTTCCACAAACTTATTGATATTCTAATTAAAATAATTTTCACTTTAGAAATAGAGAAAAGTTTGTATTTAGATAACAAATATAGTTCAATTGTTTTTAAGGTTTAAGTTTTGATGCTATAATATCACAGAAGACTATTTAATAACTGTATCTAGGAAGTTTCTCATGTAAAGTTTCTATGACACAGTGAACACTTAATCATGCGGTGCGGGCATCCACATAAAGGGCAGGCAACTCGTTTTTCTTTCTTTTTTTGGGGGGGTAAATTCTCCTTTGAGATGTGAAAATGAAGAATAGTCTTTTATAATGTTTTATATTTTCTATATTCAATAAACTATACTATTAAATCCAAAAGTTAAAAATAAAGAAACCAAAACAAATGGAAGGAAATAAATTTTATTGTTTTATTTTTGACACTCTTCAAATGTATAAAAGGTTTTGAAAAAGTGAAATAATAAAAAAAAAGAAGGCTATTCTAACTCTAGTTATATGTACCAATTTCTGGAAAACCATTCCTGAAGAGAATTAGTTAATTTTATTTTCAAGATAATACCTTTTATATTTTTCAGACTTACATTTTCAAATACCTTCCTCATTTATTTTTATATAGCTGTTTTGTGACTAAGGGTATGTATATGCACCATGTGCATGCAAATTCCTTCAGGGACCAGAAGATGGTACCAGATACCTAATGCTTGAATTACAGTCAAATGTGAATAAACCATAAAGATGCTACCAACTAAGATGAAAAATTCAGGTGACAGCAGATGCTGGTGTGAATGTGGAGAAAGAGGAACACTCCTCCATTGTTGGTGGGATTGCAAGCTTGTACAACCACTCTGGGAGTCAGTCTGATGGTTCCTCAGAAAATTGGACATAGTACTACCAGAGGATCCTGCAATACCTCACCTGGGCATATATCCAGAAGTTGTTCCAACTGGTAATAAGGACACATGCTCCACTATGTTTATAGCAGCCTTATTTATAAAAGCCAGAAGCTGGAAAGAACTCAGTGTCCCTCAACAGAGGAATGGATACAGAAAACATGGTGCATTTACACAATGGAGTACTACACAGCTATTAAAAACAATGAATTTATGAAATTCCTAGGCAAATGGATGGATCTGGATAGTATCATCCTGAGTGAGGTAACCCAATAACAAAAGAACTCATATAACATGTACTCACTGATGAGTGGATATTAGCCCAGAAACTTAGAATACCCAAGATACAATTTGCAAAACACATGAAACTCAAGAAGAATGAAGACCAAAGTGTGAACACTTCACTCCTTCTTAGAGTTAGGAACAAAGCACACATTGAAGAAGTTACAGAGATCACGTGTGGAGCTGAGACAAAAGGATGGTCCAAACAGTGACTGCTGCAGCCAGGGATCCATCCCATAATCAGCCACCAAATGCAGACACTATTGCATATGCCAGCAAGATATTGCTGAAAGGGCCCTGATATAGCTGTGACCTTATGCCAGTGCCTGGCAAACATAGATGTGGATGCTCACAGTCAGCTGTTAGATGGAACACAGGGTTCCCAATGGAGGAGCTAGAGAAAGTACCCAAGGAGCTGAAGGGGTCTCCAACCCTATAAGTTGAAGAACAATATAAACTAACCAGTACCCCCAGAGCTCATGTCTCTAGCTGCATAAGTAGCAGAAGATGGTCTAGTGTTCCATCATTGGGAAGAGAAGCCCCTTGGTCATGCAAACTTTATATGTCCCAGTACATGGGAACGCCAGGGTCAAGATGTGGGAGTGGGTGGGTAGGGGAGCAGGGCAGGGTTTCGGGGAGGGTATAGGCGACTTTCGGGATAGCATTTGAAATGTAAATGAAGAAAATATCTAATAAAATTGGGGGAACAAAGGTGCTAGCAACTGAACCCAGGTCCTCAGAAAGACCGGCAAGCAAACAAGAGTTGATGAGCTATATTTTGAAACCTCAGACTTATGTTTATGATAAAATTACCCTTGTTTAATCAGGTCCACAAATTCCAAATTCCTCTTATAGAATTTAAAATAAGGATTATGTTTGGTGGAGCTTAACTTCTTTATATATTTTGGATATTAGCCCTCTATGGGATGTAGGGTGGTGACGATTTTTTCCCCCAATCTGAAGGTTGCCAATTTGTCCTGTTGACAGTGTCCTTTGCATTACAGAAGCTTCTCAGTTTCTTGAGGTCCCATCCCATTTATCAATTATTGATCGTAGAGCCTGAACCATTGATGCTCTGTTCAGGAAGTTTCCCCATGTGCCAATAAGTTCAAGGGTCTTTCCCACTTTCTCTTCTATTAGATTCAGTGTATCTGTTTTTATGTTGAGGTTCTTTATCTACTTGGACAGAAGCTTTTCGTAAAGTGATAAACACGGAACAATTTTCATTCTTCTACATCAACATCAGACTGCCAATTAGACCAACCCCATTTATTGAAGATGCTTTCTTTTTTCCATTATATGTTTTTCACTTCTTTGACAAAGATCAAGTGTACATAGGTGTGTGAGGTTTTGTGTGTGTGTGTGTGTGTGTGTGTGTGTTCTATTCTATTCTATTCTATTCTATTCTATTCTATTCTATTCTATTCTATTCTATTCTATTGATTGACCTGTCTCTCACTGTACTGATACTGATACTGATACTGATACTGATACTGGTCTTTATCACTATTGCTTTGTAGAATAGCTTGCAATCAGGAATGGTGATTCCTTCAGAAGATCTTTTATTGTTGAGAATTGTTTTAGCTATCCTGAATTTCTTATTTTCTATATGAAGATGAGAATTGATCTTTCCATGTACATGAAGAACTGTGTTGGAATTGTGATGGGAATTACATTGAATCTGTATATTGCTTTTGATAAGAAATCCATTGTCACTATGCTTATCTTACTGATCCACGAGCCTGTGAGATCTTTCCATCTTCTGTGGTCTTCTCCCATTTTTTTCTTCATTGATTTGAAATTCCTTTCACACATATCTTTCACTTGCTTTGTAAAAGTTACACAAATATGTTTTGTATTATTTACAGCTATTGTGAAGGGTGTTGTTTCCTTGATGGGACTAGAGAATGTAATCCCAAGTGAGGTAACACAGACACCAAAGGATGTACATGGTTTGTACTTACTGAGAAGTTAATATTAGCCAAAAAGTACAGAATATCCATGATACAACCCATGGACTATAATAAGCTTAACAAGAAGGAAGATCAAAGTGAGGATGACTCAGTCACCCTTAGAAGGGATAACAAAACCATCACAAGAAGCAAAGGAGGGAGTGACCTGGATGGATGAGAGGAGGGCAAAGAGAAAGGGGGGAGAGGATTAGGTATGGTGGGGAGGAGAGAAGCCCAGAAGGCCAGGAGAATGGATAGAAATATGAAGCTTCTAGGGATGGGAGGGGGGGGCTCTTTAAAAGTCCCAGAAACCTGGTATGTTAGAGACTTCAAACTCAATTGGGGTGACCTAAGCCAAAATTCCCAACAATGTGAAGAATAAACTCAACAAGTTCACCTCTACTAGATAGACAAGGCTCCAAGTAGAGGGATGCAGTTACCAACTCATAGTCATACTTTTTTGACCCAGAATTTATCCTGTCTAATAGAACTGTAGGAACAATAATGGAG
>LR751559.1:9134-16634 GCA_902729485.2 Mus minutoides | reverse complement strand
AGGGAAGCATATATTTATTTCAACCATTAATATGCTATGTATTGAAGGAATATAAATCTCAGCATCAAAGAACAGATGTAGATAGCATCCACTTCAAATGTATAATTTATATATAACTTCACCTTGTATATTTTATACAATGAAAGGACTAAAGATAGAGACCAGTTAAGCAGCTTACTCGTAGTGAATGCAATGGGAAAGGAGATACTCAAGTTTCCTGAGGCAGAATAGTTTTCTGTTTATAATAAATATTAATCTGGGTTGACTCCCGACATGTGCGCACACAGATCATAGAAGCACATTTAAAGACAAATACACATACCCCATACCTACAAACACACACACACACACACACACACACACACACACACACACACACACATTTTCTTTTCTCAGAATTAGTTAACAGTTTCAGTAAAACATTTTCCTTAAAAGACTTTCTTGTCTTGTACTATATGTTTTATATACTGTACCTGAAAATCATTTAATAACCCTCAAAAGAACACTTCATATTACTATTATTCTTTTCATGAGAGTGCTTAAAATATGAACTGACAAAATTTGAAATGTAAATAAAGAAAATATCCAATAAAAAAAAACAAAAAACAGAAAATCTGAAGAGACTGTGAAACTATCTGGCACCAATGGGAGTTAAATAACATAGACATGTCCTCACTGACCAAACAGTTTCCATAAATTTGGCACACTTTTACCTATGAGTTTTATTGAAAATATTGTTTATGCCTTAGGCATAAAATTTCTCTCATTTTCTGAAACCATATTCATAAATTAGTTTTTATAGATTTTTTGTTATGTTTTGTGAATTAAAAATAATGTGTCATTGAATAACTAGATTCCTCTACTGTAGAGAGAATCTCTTTTTTTTCTCTTCTTCTTTTTTTTATTAGATATTTTCTTTATATACATTCCAAATGTTATCACCTTTCCTGGTTTGCCCTCTGAAAACCCTTCCCCCCTATCCCCTCCACTCTCCCCCTGCTCTCCAACTCACCCACTCCTGCTTCCTGGTCCTGACATTCTCATATACCGAAGCATAGAACCTTCGCAGAACCAAGGGCCTCTCCCTCCATTGATATCCAACTAAACCATCCTCTGCTACATATGCAGCTGAAGCCATGAGTTCCACCATGTGTATTCTTTGGTTGATGGCTTGGTCCCTGGGAGCTCTGAGGGTACTAGTTAGTTCATATTGTTCTTTTTCTTATGGGGTTGCAAACATCTTCAACTCCTTGGGTCCTTTCTCTAGCTCCTTCATTTGGAACCCTGTGTTCAGTCCAATGGATGAGTGTGAGCATTCACTTCTATATTTGTCAGGCACTGGCAGAGCCTCTCAGGGGACAGCTATATCAGGTTCCTGTTAACAAGCACTTGTTGGCATCCATAATAATGTCTGGGTTTGGTGATTGTATATGGGATGGATTCCCAGGTGGCGCAGTCTCTGGATGATCATCTCTTCAGTCTCTGCTACACACTTTGTCTCTGTAACTCCTTCCATGGGTGCTTTGTTTCCAGTTCTAAGAAGGATCGAAGTATCTACACTTTGGTCTTCCTTCTTGAGTTTCATGTGGTTTTTAAATTATATTTTGGGTATTCTGAGCTTTTGGTCTAATATCCACTTATCAGTGAGTGCATATCATGTGTGTTCTTTTGTAATTGGGTTACTTCACTCAGGAAGCACAACCTGTCAATAAAAAAGTCTGTGGCAAATGCACTGAGGCAAAAAATAGGAAGTAGGACATCCAGCAGGGATGGAAAGAATTCTGGGGAATTGTCAGGATGTGGAAGAGTCACCTACAGAAAGTTGAAGAGTTGGACATAAACCAGCAGGTAGCTGATGTCATGTTAGAGGAAAGAGGAGACTCCTGAAAATGCTGAGTCTGGCCACACTGCTGACGCTAGTTTAGTATAAAATGGATACTAGGTCAGAGAACAAGCCAAAGCTTATGGCCTACACATTTATTAACAAATAATTAGTCTCAGAGTACTTATTTCTGGGATTTAAGTGGTTGAGAGGAAATAAACAGATCTAACACTCTACCATATACACAATTCTATAATGTAACATTCAAATAACTCATGCTATTGGAAAGGCTTTTCAATGAGATACGTGTTTGACTCCTAGAAATTGCCACTTTCAATATTATTTCTATTAGTTTGTCCATTAGTTTTTCCATCTCTTTTAATTCTAATTTCAAATCTTGAATTGCCTTCCTTATTTAACTCAGCTGATTTATATTTGTAGTTCATTCAGGGGATTCATCCTTTAAATCTGTATACTTAATGATTTGTACTATCTTAGATCTCTTTGGACATGTTTGTGACCATTCTCATGAACTGTTTGGATTTCATCTAAGTCACTGTCATTGGTGGCTGTTGCTACCAACGGGATTGGTAATTTGGGGTTACACTTTGAATTTGCTGTTCATCTTAAGACTGCCTGACAAATTTGAGTTTTATAAAGCCCTGTTTGGGTGCTTTGTGCACCTTGGCTTCCCTCAGCATTGTGTAAAGTTTATCTGTGGAGAAACTCAGTGTTAGTTTGTGGATAAGGTAGCTTAATGTTATCTGTGATGGGTTGGGAGGCTCTGGATTTTTAAACTGCTATAATGTGACTCTTATTAAGGGGCAAAGCATGCTTCAGAACAGCAAGAAATAACATCACATTACTGCTTCCAGACTGTTACCAATTCACAAGCACCAGAAGAGTAATGCACAATAGTGAGTTTCAGGATCTTCAGACACACAAGCTCCCTGACTTTCAAAAGACCTCGTGCATCTGATCAAGAGCTGTTCTGCATGGCTGAAATTATATGCAACCCCCCTTTTTTATCACAATGCTTAACTCTTTGGCATTACAGAAGTCTGTGAAACATCAGATAGATTCTTCTTCAAGTAACAGAACTTGAACAAGACCATAAAAAGATTCTGTGCTCGGATTAGATTCATATGTATTCTACATTGTGATTACCACCAATGTAATTAGTTTTTCTATTTAGCAAATATCTGGGAAGATTTGCAATATGCATCTTGTCCGTATTCTGACAGTGACTCAGAGCAGTTACAAATTATCCATAGAAAGTTCATTTATACTGCAGGATATGTCCATGCTAAATGAAGAATGAATGCTATTTATTCATATGATAAAAGAAACTCTCTAAGGGATTTCTGTCACAGAGATATGGGTCACTATTTGCTCGAATGAATAGTCATTAGGATGTCTAATATATAAATCTTAACCAAATAGAAATGCTTTCTTTTTAATTTCATGTCCATAAATTAAAAACTATAATTATCTAACAAGTTTGTTATCAGTGCAAAGCCAAAGAAGATGAGATAATCATCTTTTATGAATTTACATTAAAGAGACAAAATATTATCTTGTTACTTAAAAAAACCCAGATATTTAACTTAGAAAGGTTATGTTAATACATATATGATCTTTCAGTGTGTCACTAATTTGCCTAGAACACCCCTGCCCATTTTCTTCACTTGCTGTTAGAAACTTAAAATGAAGACAGGTAATTAATTAAAAAGTAAGCAAATTTGGAACAGTAAAATGGCTCAATGGGTAAAATCACTTCCCAACAATCCTGGTGATTTGAGTTCAATTCCTGCCCAGGCCAAAAGTGTCACTAGTGTAGGACCAGTAAGTTCAGTGCCCCTATGCATGTACATACAAAATACAGTGGTTAAAAATGCTGCTAAGTAGATGCTAAGTAAGTCTTTCTATAATTCATGTTATATTAATTCATGTTATTCTTACTTATATGTAAAATGTGTCCTATTTTATTTTTTAAATATTTTTAAGTTATAGTTGATTTAATTATTTCACTAAATGGTTAAATGGGATACATGAAAGCAACATTCCATAAAAGAAAATTTTGTTTATGGAGATAACTCAGTTGTCTTCCCAGAGCTGTGGTAGAGAAGTCAGGAAGTGATGCCCACTGATCGGTAAGGCTAAATTAATTGATGAATTCTAAATCAGTTGAACACTCTAATACTGAGATAAATACATAAATAATGAAGCAACCATTCTCAAGGAAAAATATTGAAATACAAAACAATAGAATGATTAAATAAGATATATCAGGAAATGCTTACAAAACATGTGTCATGACAGTGGATTCATATTAACCACAATAAATATACATGGACATAATTTCCATTGGAAAATAAAATTTCTGAATGAATTAATATTAGTAGCATACCATGTGATTCAAAATGTTACATTTGCCTTAGATGATTAAAAAAGGAAAATAACAAGAATAGAAAAATATCAACAGAAAAATGTTTAAATCTGAAGCTATTGTAATACAGAAAACATCTAAAAGAAAAAATTAAAACATAAAAATATGAATAAAGTACTTGATATATTGTTTAATATTTAAGTCATCCAAAATCTTGTTTAAAATACTTGAACAAATATTGTCAAAATTAAGGAGGAAATAACAGCAAGTTTACACTTACTCAGCAGCATGTTCCCACATCTGTGTTAGTATTTGGTACCTGAAATGGTCAATATTACACTAGTGACAAATTACATGTTATAATTAAAATGCTCTGGTAACAAGAAATAAATGCAGACACTCAAGATTAATGATTTAGTGATTGAGTCAGAAATGTGGTCATGCATTGATATATAACATCTGCATTGATATATAACATCACTGTAACCAACAGTAGCCGTGGTGCTGGTGGTGGTTGAAGGAAGGAATCCAGCTTAAGGTTGAGGCATAAGACATTACAAATTAAGCAGTGAAAGAGTAAAGTCATATTATGGGAAGTAATTGAGGAAAATGAGAGTAGAGAATGCTTCAACTCCCATCCTCAAGGGGCTTGAACAAAACAAAATTGAATATTTGTTTATAGCACATAGTAAATAAAACTCACCAAGAAAAGACTATACATTTAATTTTTTTGAACATATAAACACACACACACACACACACACACACACACACACACACACACACACACCATGCACTGAAATATAGGTGAGTTGTATTGAAGACGGAAAGGGGAGCCAAAATCAGCAGAATTCTCAAGCACTTTTATCTCCAGGTTGTAAACACTTCCTAAATTTTACTCAATGTTTGTCCTTCTATACACTTGATAGCTGTTTAGTTAACCGAGAAGTAAAGAAACTTCACCCTGAGGATAAAGCTGAGTGGTTGAGTTCTTGCCCCCAGTGTTTGAGGAGACCATGGTTTCAATCCCCAGGATTGGGGATAGGGAGGTAATGAGAAGGATGGAGAGAATGAATGAGAGAGTAAAAGAGGGAGAGGGATAAGAAAGAAAAAGGAGGAAGTGAAGAAAGAATGGAAAGAAAAGTTAAAAAGGAATTAAGTTATGTCATGGAGTCCCCTTTTCTTGGAACCTTGGACAACAACCCCACTATAAGCCATTGACTGAGGACGCCATCCTTGGACACCTTGCTCTACTCTATCTCTACTTAGTTGCAGAAACCTGCAGACCAGAACATATGCCAAACGGTCTTGAAACAGTAGGATTTTATATTATTAAATATCCTTAAGTGAAGCATCTAGTTGGCCAAGGTTTAGTAATTTTCAAAGGCTGTGTATTACAGAAGCTATGATAAGAATACACCACAGAACAAAGTCTTAATTTTAACTTTCTATAAGTTAGCATGTATTTAATAGCATTTACATGTTGACATAAAACCAAGCATTTCTCTGATTTCCTGCCAAATCTCCACAAAATATTTTTATAATTTGTCATCATATAGCATCATTTTACACACTGTACTCCCTAAAAATGTAGTTTTAAAATAAGATCCATCTATTTTTAAAGGTTTGTGTGTGTAAACAATGGCCTGTGTCTGAATGTCAATGGAAAACTTATTTGTGCAGCTTAAATCTCTTTAAATCTTTCCTATCACTATGCAGGTCTAAAGGATTGAATTCATGTCATCAGGTATTACCACAAGCCGTTTGCCCATGGAGCCATCTCACATACACTCTATCTATCTATCTATCTATCTATCTATCTATCTATCTATCTATCTATCTATCTATCTATCTATCTATCTTTTCTATCTCCATCTTTCAACTTGAAAAAGAATTTTGTTTTATTTTTTTCATTTGAGATGTCTTTTTTTATTGTTTTTAGAATACTATTGAGATTATAATACAATTAAATAATTTCTTTCTTCCCCTTTCCTTCATCCAAACCCTCTAGTATACCTCTCCTTTATCTCTAACAAATTCAGTCTCTTTTTTATCACTTGCTGTTGTATATGCATGTGTATGTATATGACGGATGTGTATATGCATCTGTATTCTGGAAATACAACATGCTGAGTCTGGATAATGTTGTTTTTATGTATCTTTCCAAGGCTGACCACTTGGTACTGGATAACCAATTGGTATGCTCTTCCCTGGTGTGATTAATTTTCCCACTGTCAGCATTCCATAGTTTCCTCTAGTTCCTTATATATGGTTCAGGTCTCATGGTCTTGCTGTCTTCCACTTGGACATGTTTTTGGTGTCATCCTTATTCAGGTTATGCCTAGACAGTTACATTAGTGAAGCTTTATTGGTTCTGCTTCTGATGTTTCTAAGAGACACAACCACATGGAAACTCCTTGATCCTCTAGCTCTGATCCACCTCCTCATGTGCAATATTCTCTGAGTCTTAGGTACAAGAGTTGTCGTGATGATATATTAATTCTAGTTGTAAGCTTGATGGCTATACATTTTAATTTATTGTGGCTTTCTGTAATGGCTCTCTAGTTGCTGCAAAGAGAGGTTTCCTTCAAGAGGTTGAGGACTACACAGTTTACAACAACAACAAAAAAATGTACCCATCATCTCCCAAGTAGAGAAGCAAAAGTGTCAAAACATTCTGTGTGCAGTCCATTTGTCACACTTCTAGATAGCATACATCACCTTAAAATTTTGTCATTATTATTTTCTAAGAACCATAAAATATTGTAAAATTAATGATAGGATTACTCACAAACATATACCACCATGGAAAACCTATAATAAATTTATAGAAATACATAAATGTAACTAGTAAACCTTGATCTGAAGCTACCATCTTAGGAAACATGCAGAAAAAGCATGATCAGAAACCAGGTCACAGAACCCAGGGTGACCAAAAAACTTGGGACAACCACTCTATTTTTCTTGCCAACAAATAACACCAGAAATTACAATGAAGCTTCTCCAGGACTCATCAGGAATGTCCATATAGGCACTATATTAGTAAACAGCAAATTTTACAATAGCCAAGCATATGGAGGTTTTTTTACATTATTTTTTTCTTTATTAGATATTTTCTTCATTTACATTTCAAGTGTTATCCAGAAAGTTCCCCATACCCTCCCCCATCCCCACCCTGCTCCCCTACCCACCCCCTCCCACATAATGGCCCTGGCGTTCCCCTGTACTGGGGCATATAAAGTCTGCATGACCAAGGGGCCTCTCTTCCCAATGATGGTCAACTAGGCCA
>LR751560.1:148389-160052 GCA_902729485.2 Mus minutoides | reverse complement strand
GTACTCTATTAGGCATTTATCCCTGACCGTTCTCTGTGAAGATAATTCTTTTCAGAGATATAACACCATGCCTGCGTGAATATCAGGTTTCCAGTTAGGAGGTTTTAGTCTCTTTTCTTCCCTTTCTTCCCCTTTTAGCTATTTTTGTATACCCTGGTTATAACAGGAAGTTCCTTTGTAAGCTGAGTAATTTGGTGTGAACCATACACGTAAGTGAACAGCCTTGGAAATGTTCAGATAATCATGAGAAAATAATGTTAATGGAGTGCTTTAATGGCCCCAATTTACTACAGATGAAACTGTGAAGTAAAGCCAAGTTGGCAGAGGTCACAGAACTGGTGAGGGGCAGAAATACGTAATGAAAGGGGCATTAATATGATTAAAAATTAAAAAGACATAGTTTATTTTATTTTATGCTTCATATAATGAACTTTCTATTGTATTATTTATTTCTCCTTAAGAAAGTACTTTTGATGATGCCTTGATCAGGAAATTATGCCATTAAACACAATTTTAGATCTAAGGTTTATTTTAGAAGATACCTCTTTAAGACTGCTTTCAATCATGACCCCCTTTGCCTCAGAAATGTTTACAGGATCACCCATATACAAGTATATAAAGATAAATAAAATAAAAGTGTATTGATAATAAATTATGCAATTTATTTTAATATATATATATTAAATATATACAATATACATACATATATATATATATATGTATGTATGTATATTGTTTTACATTGTATTAAAGATGAGAGGGATATCACATCCTAAAAAGTACATATGCATATTTATTTTCCTATAAAGTATTAAATGTAATGTATGAGATGCTTTAGAACAAATAGCCTCAACAATGTTTTTAAATATCAATCCAATATTCTGATTTTATAATAGAGCTGAGAATGTCCATTTTACATAAACACAGAGGACAAAAAGGTCCAAGGTTATTTAGGGCCCTTGTAGAAGGTACGATAAATTCTGCCCTATTCTCAAGAAAAAAATTAATTATTGTTTACGCTACTCAAACATAAGAATTTAAAAACAAACTTTGTAGTGAAACAAAATCAAAGCCTATATTAATATAATACTTACACGAAGTGGAACAGTAGTGGGAAGTCTCTATTAACAGTCTTTATTTTCTGTTATTGAACTATGGTGTTTCTATGAGTGAAACAAACAGCATAGACTGTTAGACACTGTGACCCATGAAATGGTCTCAGGTCAAAGACCCTGTGTCTCCAGGAGTGCCTGATGCTGCTGCATGGTGGGATAGAAGGCAAGCTCAGAGGCGAGTGAACGTGTAGTATGCTCAGAACCAAGGCCACAGTACAGTCAAGGGATGTTGTGATTTGGATAGGAAATGTGCACATAAGCTTACTGGTTTGAGCACTTGGTCCCAGCTCATGTGCTTGTGGAAAGGTGGGGATTCCTTTAGTAAGTAGGTGGAGACTCACAGGAGGAAGCAGTTCACGGGACAAAGGCTGTGAAGCTTGAGAGTCTGGCCCCACTTCCTGTTCCACACACTGCTTCCTCAGTCCAGACACTATGTGACCTTCCAGATGCTGGCTCTTGCCACCAAATTTTCTTTGCCTTCTGTCATATCTTCCTTGCCGTGATGGCCGGTTTCTCCTAGCACACTAAGACAATATTCTCTTTTCTCCACTCATTTGGTTTTGTCAAGATGTTTTATCACAGCACTGAGAAAGTAACTAATGTAATCCATGGCACATGGGTCAGGAATACCTTAAATTAATGATGTGTTTGATTTTTCTTATTAATTATTTTATTATCGTGTATCTAGAAAATTTATAGAGAAACCAGACATATTTTTATTTGCTTGACTGTTTTTATGAATAAATACTTAAAAGAGTATTTCTAAGTTAAGAGATTATTGGTTTTATATTGCAATGACTAAGTTGTAAGACATGTAAGATTTGTGAGTATTATTTATATAGTCTATTATATAGTCTTCTGTGTGGAATCTATTAAGGGCTGAACATTGAAGAAAATTATGTTCAAGTTATGGGTGATTTCACTTTCGAAATTCATTGTCTGAAGCCATATTAACAAAATCCACTGTGAATCAACATACTGTATAGATGTGAGCTTTTGTAGTGTCCTCTATAATTTAGGCATAAATTGCTTAAAATATCCTCATGGACATGGGGAAAGACCTTGGAGTAATTATAGGGAGGCTGTCCTTCTATCTGGACAATTTGGTCAAAGTAAATCAACTCAATGTAAGTTTTTCAACTGCGAATCTGCTTTCTGGTTCCATTATATCCTGAACCTTGAATCTTATTGAAGTGTGAGAGAATTTAGACTTTCACATAGGTTTGACTTCTTTGTTCCCTGGGCAAAGTACTCCATACTTTGGAGTGTAAGTGCAGTCACTGGACCCTGCTGTGGGATGGGAGAGTTCAAGTGACCAGAATCTAAATCACCTTCCTGGCACAGAAGCCAGAATGCTCTGCCAAGGCATCAGCAGGGTCAGTCTCTCAGGACACCGAGCACTTACCTGTTTGTGCCATGTTTGAATTAACTGTCAAGCTTTCATTTTTCTACCTTCCAATTCTGTTTTCCTCATTAACTTAATCCAACCAATTTCTTCTCCTTCTTTTTGATTTTTAATTGTTTTATTATTATTATTTTTTTTAATTCTGATAGCCATGGCTGAGGCATCGTCATCTGGGTGAATAGAAACCACTCTGTGCCTGGGTGGGAGCTGTCAGTTGTACCTTCCAGCTAGCTAATCTGGAAAGAAATACGCTGCCAGCTCAATGTTCTCCCTGCAGTATGTTTTTATAACCGCCCTCTAAATCACTGAACCTCATGATCATATTTATTTTATATCTTTTATCACAATTTGACTTTTTTATTATTTTTATCTGTGTATTATGTCAGTCTCTTTTAAGCCCAGGACATTGTCTGCATTCATCTCCATATCCTACAGAAAATATGGCCACATTAGCCAGATGCATCATCTATAGAGATTTCAAGTGAATGAAAAGACAAATAAATGACCTACAAATTTGCCTGTGATCAATAACTTTTGAGGACCAGAAGCTGGATTTAGATTGAACTGATAGAACTCTTGTATTTATTCCATTTCCCTCTTTTCCAGATATGAAGGGTGTTAAAACACTCAGGCTTAATGTAAATGTCTCTCTGTGCACATGTAAACTCGTGCTCATGGACATGTATGCCTGTAGGTGAGAAGAACACTCAGAGAAACTAAAGAGAAATGAAGAGAGAATGTTTTTTGAAAAAAGATATATCTACCTGGATTTGTTAACTTGGCAAATGGTTCTGTTTAGTGCTGAGCTAAAATGCTTAAACAAACCTGTTCATCTTTGCTCTATTCTCGAGCTAGCAAAGCATTTTCATCTAATAACGGGACAAGTGCGTTTCCATTTAGTGTAGCAAGAAGTGTAGGAAGCAGGGCTGTGAGTCTGTGCTCACAGAGCCTCCCACCTGCAGTCTCCATTTTTGTAGTTGAGGTTCTGACCAGTCTGCTATGCCTATGCTCTTTACAAATTTGTCTTTATATTCCACTCTGCTCTTGCTAATTAAATCTATTTGATCTGGCCTGCCATTATATGATAGCATTTTAGACATTAAAGATTTCATTTTATTCTTCCCACAATCTCACGAGGCACGAGTTACTATCCCACAATCTCGTAAGGCGGGTGTTCTTATACCACAATCTCAGACACAGGCATAACTATCCTAGAGTCTCATGAGGCAGGTGCTATTATCCACAACCTCGTGAGGCAGGCATTACGATTCCATTTTATATATAACGAAGGTTAAAAGAACTTTAATTATTTGTCTCTTGTCAGAGAGTGAAGATCAGCATCAGATGTAAAGTTCATTACTTCAATCCCCTATCTACTTAATTATATTTGGAAAATGTTAGAATCTTTGAAAAAGAGAACTAAGTACTTAAACTACTACTACTAAGAAATAAATAAGAAATAAGTATGTGTTTGTGTTGGGTGTATCATAGGAGTATAAATGACCAGGATAGCTGGGGTGCTTCGTTCTCAGTGGCCTTGAGCAGCTCTCCCATGGCATATTTGAAGCCCCCTCCCCCCAAATCTGGTGCTCACACACCCACATTCAAGCCTAGATTTGCCATCTCATTTCTCTATATTACTTAATTCATCATTGTTTAAACTGAAAAACTATAAGTTTAAAAAAAAATTCTTGGCATGTGTCAGGATTAAGAAAAAATGCCTGCTTTGTCCCTTTTTCTTTCTTCAAATGCATGTTAAATTTGGACTAACATTCCAATGATGCTTCAAAAGAGTATAAAACTAATATTACGTAAAATGTGTTTTGAAAACTCCACAGTACTCTTTTGGTATGTCGGGCATTAGGGTTTTCTCTGTTTGCTTTAGTAACCTCAGATTTTCACAGATGACATTTTAAAAGTGGAGCTTTCTTTTGGCACATGAGATCTTTGCTTTGGTGTGTCAGCAAAACCTGTTATTTATGCCCAGTGCTTTGTTTTGCTTTGGACTTGTAGCTTTATCAAATCACTTAGCTGATTAGAGATTATGTGGGAACAGCACACTCTTGCTGCGCCAGAGCTTTAAGAATGTACCAGTGTTGTCAAGCCTTTTGAATTCTGTGGACTGTATCTTGTGCATTCTGTGTGTTTTTTTTTTAATTATTTTTTTTAGCTAATATCCACTTATTAGTGAGTACATACCATGCATGTTCTTTTGGGTCTGAGTTACCTCATTCAGGATGATATTTCCTAGTTCCATCCATTTGCTTGCAAAAATCAGGATGTCCTCATTCTTAATAGCTGAGTAGTATTCCATTGTGTAAATGAACCACATTTTCTGTATCCATTCTTCTGTCGTGGAACATCTAGGTTGTTTCCAACTTCTGAATATCACACATAAGGCTGCTGTGAACATAAAGGAACATGTGTCCCTGTGGCATGGTGGGGCATCTCTTGGGTATATTCCCAAAAGTGGTATAGCTGGGTCTTCAGGTAAATTTATTTCCAATTGTCTGAGGAAACGCCAGAATGGTTATTCCAGTTTGCAATCCCACCAGCAATGGAGGAGTGTTCCTCTTTCTCCACATCCTCTCCAACATGTGTTGCCACCTGAGATTTTGATCTTGGACATTCTGGATGCTGTAAGGTGAAATCTCAGAGTCATTTGATTTACATTTCTCTTATCACTAAGAACTTTGAACATTTCTATTTCCAATTTTTTTAACAAGGTATTTTCTTCATTTACATTTTAAATGCTATCCCAAGAGTCCCCTGCTCCCCTACCCACCCACTCCCACTTCTTGGCCCTGATGTTCCTCTGCACTGGGGCATATAAAGTTTGCAAGACCAAGGGGCCTCTCTTCCCAATGATGGACAACTAGGAGTTGTGGGGAGGTATTGATTAGTTCATATTGTTGTTCCACCTATAGGGTTGCAAACCCCTTCAGCTCCTTGGGTACTTTCTCTAGCTCCTCCATTGGGGGCCCTGTGTTCCATCTTATAGATGGCTGTGAGCATCCACTTCTGTATTTGCCAGGCACTGGCAAAGCCTCACAAGAGACAGCTATATCAGGATCCTTTCAGCAAAATCTTGCTGGCATATGCAATAGTGTCTGCGTTTGGTGGCTGATTATGGGATGGATCCCCGGGTGCAGCATTCCCTGAATGGTCCATCCTTTCGCCTCAGATCCAAACTTTGGCTCTGTAACTCCTTCCGTGGGTGTTTTGTTCCCAATTCTAAGGGGTGAATTGTCCACACTTTTGTCTTCGTTCTTCTTGAGTTTCATGTGTTTTGCAAATTGTAGGAATAGATACTTTTTTTCTTTTTCAGTTCTTTTTTTTTTTTTACATATTTTCTTAATTTACATTTCAAATGGTATCCAGAAAGTTCCCTCTACCCTCCCCCTGCCCTGCTCCACTACCCACCTTAGGTGCTTCTCAGCCATTCGAGATTCCAGAATAGGATCTCACTAGTGCACAGACTGGTTTTGTATTTTTTTTATACTGAACTCAAACAGCTCCCAGATCCCATTCTGTTGGCAGTACGTTGACTGCATTAAAGAAGAACTAATGCATAGTTTCTTTAGGTTTCAGTTTTATTATGGATTAAAATATAAATGCAATGAATATATACATTCCTGAGATATGTTTACTCAAACCTAGGACATGTTAAGTACTATGTAAAGGTATTCCATTGCTAACATAGTGATTATGTTTTAGGTCTAGTGCCAGAAGAAACACTAGATGTCAGGGAGGCTAAATGTATCCTGGTTCCACTTCACTGAGCAGATCTACCTTTGAAAACAATCTGTGGGGAGCTGTCATGTAGAAAATTACTGTCTTTTCATCTGTGGTTTGTGCTCATTATTTTCTTGCCTTGAGTACTGTGCTTGGACCTCTGGTGTACTGTGCATTTTGATTGACAGTTTAAAATCTGCAACTCAGTGCATGGATAACTTTAAATGTCTCCTTCCTTGAAACCTATCTGGCTGCTTAGTGTCAGACAAAGGTAGCATGGATCTGTAACGGGCCAGCACAGATCTAACATTCAGTGGCAGATCGATGGCACTTGAGTGTCACTGAGAAGACATGATTAGTTACTTTAATTTCCACGGAGGTTGACATATTTCATTATGCAAAACAATAATTATATTCTATATGAATTCCATGGCTCCTAAACTCATGTCATGAGAATTCTAATTAGAAATACGTGAGCCATGCTGAGGGCAAATGAGCTTATAATTTTACTTGAATTAAAATTTCAGGCCCTTCCTCAAGGGTCCTCTTTGGAGGTAGCACTCATCTCTTAGGATAGTCTAATGACCTTCCAAATCTCTAAGTTCTCCGTTTGTATTGCTGATAGAAAAAGATGGATGGCACTTATTTATTGGATGGTGAGACAGATACTCAGATCTAGCATGTTCCAAACTCCAAATCTGGGAATACAGAGGCTATGGGACACACCTGTAATGGCAATCATCTAGTACTTGGGGAAGCTCAAAATCAGCCTTGGTTCATTGATTATTAGCTATGTGAACTTGAAAAGCCATGTAATTGCTTAATACTCTCTTGATCCATATATTGTTTTTGGAAAAATGAACATAATAACTCTTTTAAATCCTCATAGCAATTTACTTGTAACTCTCCTATAGGAAAATAAAGGAAAAGATGCTAACCCTTTGCCAATAACACGGGTCTATTATTTAATCTACATGAAAGTGTTAAACACCATTAACAGTCTGATTTTCTAGTAGATACTGCAGGTGATAGAGATGAAGCCATAACCCAATTTCAAACAAACAAACTAACAAACAAATAAATAAACAAGGACAAATAAAGAAAAGTGTACACCTAAACTCACTACTATTTCTTATTTTCACAATAATTTTCTGGCTGGGTTAGTTTACTTTCCTTGTCACATTAAGTCTATAAACTATTCTTTATTCCAAAATTTGTCAGTTCTCATATCTGGGTACTTTGGACATCAATGATATAGAATGAAATTTATTGTCATGTCACACTTCTTGTGGGGACTTATGAGTCATGCAAGAACACAGTAAGATAAAAAAAAAATTACATAACAGTTTTTGGGAATAGAACATGCTGAAATTTAAAAAGATAATTTTTAACAATATAAAGTTTTATCCTGGAATGCCATCAGAGCTTTTTATCAGCATTAATATTCCTACTTGCCCCTCATATTACAATACTTTAATAAACCATTCCAATCAGTTGCACCTCCATGATCTAGGTAATGAAGTATCCTATAGACTGTGTAGCAGGCTCTATGCATAGTTCAAAGGTCTGATTATTATGATAATTGTCTTGTTAAGTTAATGACACTCATCTTGCTTAACATGAGTTAAACAGCAACAAGTGACTGTGAGAGTCAGGAGCTCGATGCCTGCCTTAGGTTCTCTGAGCTCTATAGAAACATGAAGAACTTACTGTAAGCTTTATGACAATGCATACCTATCTAATAATGCAGCTATCATTATTTCTCAGTAATTTCTAAGCCTCCTTTAAAACAGGTACATTCCATAGTTATATGAATATTACATGGCTTTTTTTTTCTTTAATGATTCAAAGCCTGTTATGAGGTAATTTCACAGGGTTTTGAATGTGTGTAGGACAATATAGTAGAACTAGAGAAATGATGTTCTAAACCTATACTCTGGGTAGTGTGGTACACTTATGTTAGCATGGGCACATCTAGTTTCTACAACTCAAAGGTGATGTTTTAAATAATACTTAAAGAAAATAAGATACCATACTCCCCACAACATTTATGCACAGGAAACGAAGACCTCATGGTTTTCAGTTTTAATGGTGGTATCATAGAAACAGCAAAATTAACCAAAGCACCAAATCATGGGAGGGAGGTCTCTGGAATGATAACATAATCCCTTCTACAGTATCACCCTTCAACTGAAAATTTGGGGGAAAATTTCAGGAAAGGATTGAAGGAACTGTGACTGTTTTTTAAAATAATTTTCTGATATTATAATATAATTACACAATTTTTTTCCTTTTACTTTCTTCCTTCTAAACACTCATATATGCCAGTCCTTCATGACCTCTTTATCTTTAATTGCTGTAATACACACACACACACACACACACACACACACACACACACACACACACTACAGCTGTGTATTATTTTTAGTTTACTTGTGTTGGAGTGTATATGGATGTGTGGTATATTTGACTATGTGTTTCCATGGAAAAGATGCAGACAGATAAAGATACAAATGTAACATGGTAAATAATTGAGAAACTTTTCAATAATAGTGTCAAGTCCATTGAAGAGCTTTAAAATGTAAAAGGTCAGAAAATGTGTGAAAGTAGTGCAGGATGACTCATCTTGGTGTGGCAGCAAGGGCAGTCTTGTTCTCAGATCTGTCAGGGACCATCACCATGGCCTCCACCCAGTACGCAGAAGCTGTGCCCCCTTATAACTGCCTATCCACTTTCCCCTTATGTGCCATCAGACTTTGCCTGTTAGATTATGTGTACTTGTCTTTCTGGGTCTTACATTATCACTCCCCTGTGCCAGATTTTATAAACTGTAGGGATTTCATTATTTTTCTCAATGAGGACTGTTCTGTTGTATGTATGCTCCCTACATTCTCTATTGATTCATCAAAAGATGAGCACTTAGCTTGTTTACTTTGCTTGACCATTAAGAACAGTGCTGCACTGGCCATGAAAGTTAAAACATCTTTACCGACTATCTACATACCCAAAAGTGCAATGGCTGGGCCATAAGTAATGTGATATATTTTTTTTTCCAAACTTAGTTACTTTATTTAATGTGAATAAATATTTTGCCTGTGTGTATGCATGCATGCCACAGGCGTGCCTGGGGAAGTCAGAAGAGTGTGTGGGATCCCCTGGAACTGTTAGTTTTGTGCCACAATGCTAGTCAACCTGTGTCCTCTTCCGCAGGCATAAATGGTCTAAGCCGCTGAGCCATTTCTCCATTCCCTATTAGTATCATGTTTAACTTTGTAATGAAACTTTGTACTACTTTTTGTAACGACAGAACTATTGGACATTTCCATCAAGGGGTTCAAGGATTCATTTTCTCATACTTTCTCCTAAGCACACACTGCTGTTGTCTTTGATAATAGCCATTCTGAATCATGTGAGCTATTATCTCATTTTGGTTTTTGTTTATATTTCTATGAAGGGAATGATTTTTGATACTGAAGTCTCCTCTGTCTTTTCCATGCAACAAATGATCTTAAAGCCTATTCTGTCTGCTTTAAACCAGCAGCTTCCCTCCTCCCAGAATATACTTGTGAATGTGATTGCATTAGACTGTAACAAGACTCATAATTCTGTTACTTTTCTTCAATGCAAATTAGTGAAATTGATCTTTTTAGACTTTATGTTTCTGATAAAAGGAATGAGGAGATATGAAACATGAGTAGTATTTTTTAACTTCCACTTCATTGAGTATCAAGTGGTAAACCATTACTCTTATTCATATGAACAAGTAATCATCAAAAAAGATATTATTATTCTCAGTTTTAAGGTGAAAGACCCAACTTTTTTTTTCTCTTTACAGGATTCTTTTTTTTTATTAGATATTTTCTTAATTTACATTTCAAATGATATCCTGAAAGTTCCCTATACCCTCCCCCTGCCCTGCTTCCCTACCCACCCACTCCCACTTCTTGGCTCTGGTGTTCCCCTGTATTGGGGCATATAAAGTTTGCAATACCAAGGGGTCTCTCTTCCCGATGATGTCCGACTAGGACATCTTCTGCTACATATGCAGCTAGAGACAGGATCTCTGGGGGTTCTGGTTAGTTCATATTGTTGTTCCTCTTATAGGGTTGCAGAAACTTCTAAAGTACAAATCCAAAGCCATATAACTAGCCCTTTGGCCAGGCATCCACCTGCTGGCTGGCGCTCATCAGTCGTATTGGCTTGCTAAGATACAGGTCATTGTCCATATCATTGTAGGTTCTAACAGCAAACTTTACCACTTTATGCACCTCCTTATCCTTAGGGTCAGCTGGCTCCACTCCACCCAATACCACCTGCTTGGCTTCAGCATTAGTACTGGCTTCAGGGATCACAGCCAGGGTCAGTNCACCTGCTGGCTGGCGCTCATCAGTCGTATTGGCTTGCTAAGATACAGGTCATTGTCCATATCATTGTAGGTTCTAACAGCAAACTTTACCACTTTATGCACCTCCTTATCCTTAGGGTCAGCTGGCTCCACTCCACCCAATACCACCTGCTTGGCTTCAGCATTAGTACTGGCTTCAGGGATCACAGCCAGGGTCAGTGTCAAGGCCACAGTAGCCAAGAGGGGCAGCAAGGGGCTCAACAAACTTGCCATGGTTGATGAGTTTTGAAGCTGTAGAGGATCAGAGAAGAAATGATCTAGATTGAGCCTGGTCTGCTGCATGGCTTTTTAACCTGAAGAGTCAAGCTGCCAGGTCCTCCTCCCTCAACCCCACGTTTCCCCACCCCTAGATCCTCCTTGTTCCATACTACCCTACTCCACTGACTCACCACTTCTTCCACCTCTGGGCTCTCTTTTCATAAGTCCTATCCCCCTTCTCTTGACTCATCTCCTTTCTATTAGCACTTAGTTATTTTGCTTTGTCCCCATGGATCTTGCTGCTAAGTGCTCCTCTGTCCATGTCACCTTGGACTCTACAATGGGAGTCTCACACTTCTGGTTCTGAAAAGCATTTAATTTTGAGCTCAAGTTTTATTTTATTTTTTTCCAACTTTTATTAGATATTTTCTTCATTTACATTTCAAGTGTTATCCAGAAAGTTCCCTATACCCTCCCCCCTCCCGGCCCTGCTCCCCTACCCTCCCGCTCCCACTTCTTGGCCCTGGCGTTCCCCTAGATTGGGGCATATAAAGTCTGCATGACCAAGGGGCCTCTCTTCCCAATGATGGCCAACTAGGCCAACCTCTTCTATATATGCAGCTAGAGACATGAGCTCAGGGGGTACTAGTTAGTTCATGGTTATTCTTCCACCTATAGGATTGAAGACCCCTTCAGCTCCTTGGGTACTTTCTCTAGCTCCTTCCTTGGGAACCCTGTGTTCCATCTAATAGCTGACTGTGAGCTTCCACCTCCATGTTTGCCAGGCATTGGTATAGTTTCC